>JAULBS010095379.1:0-16794 GCA_032355785.1 Symmetromphalus regularis | reverse complement strand
AATGACCATATGATTGACGTCCAATAGCTGATTATAAGATAAAAATCAATGTGCTCTAGAGGCGTCGTTAAATAAAAAACAAACTTTAAAACTCAATGGTTGCCTGTACTGTCATGACAAGTGTCTCTAAACTTGAAATGTTTTTAAACCAGATTGACTTTGTAATCCCCATAATACTAGAAGAATTGTCTAATCTGGCACTCGGTCCTAACCTGCATGTTTGTTTTAGTCATATAGGGATTCATTTAAACTGACCAATATAATTATTAACATCAGAGTACAAACTAAGTGGCATTTTGCCATGTACCATCAGTCGTTGGATCGATCCTTCTCAGTGGACTCATTTGCAGTTTGGGCTATTTTCCATTTCAGCTAGTGGTTCACAACAGGTTTATCAAAGGCTGTGGTATGTGCTGTCATGTCTATGGGACAGTGCATATAAATGACCCCTTGCTGCTTATCGGAAAAAGTTACCTATGTGGAAATATGACCATGAGTTTGACGTGCATTAGCTGATAAGATTAAAATCAACGTGCTCTAGAGGCGTAGTCAATCATTTTTTTTTTTTTTTTTTTTTGCCATGCTGCAGTTGTGGTTTACTAGTCAGATTTTTCCGAGTTTTTGTGTAGCAAACATTTGCATTGGAATTTTTAAAATTTATTTTATCAATGGTTCACAGTTTAATTTTTCTCAGCTGTGTGGCCCATGTTTAAAATCTTTCTTTGAATATTTGTAAATGATTTGATTATTCTTTATCTTTCTGTTAGGATGGGAGTGGTACGGAAATGAGGATCCAAACGCTGACAAATCGTCTGCAGCACTTGGTGTACGAGTATGTGTGTCGCTCGCTCTTCAAGGCTGATCGTCTCATGTTTGCTATGCACATGGTTTATGGCATGAAACCAGACATGTTTCAAGACAATGTAAGTAGACATATTTCAAGTAACAATTAAGGTATGTTAATGATGGGTTTTTTTGTTACCGGGTTCCTGTGAATAAACAAAAATAAATTTTAAAAAAGAATACAAGGTATCTCTAAATTTTCTGACATGGATAAAACCGAATGATGATAAAATTAATTCTTGTTGCATACAACAAATTGACTTTTAATAAAAAAAAATATTTTAATAAGAAAATGTTATAATGCATTATAATGTATTTGTTGAAGGAGTGGGATGCATTCAGTGGTATACTGGTGGCAGATACAAAGGGAGATCATCGATGCCCATCTTGGGTGGACCAGGAAAGAGCTCAGGCCATTAGCAGTCTAAAGGTATGTAGTGTGCTGGAGGTTATAGCAAGAGTTGAGAGAGTATCTCATGTTTACAAGATACTTTTTTTAAAACCACCATCTGTTATTAATGTTTGCTTTCTTTCTTTATATGTGCTTATCACTGAGGAAAGTCCATGCTGCAAGATTTATATCACTTAACAGGTTGGTTCCTCAAAGGCCGTGGTATATGCTGTACTGTGTGTGACGGTGCATATAAAAAAAACCTTGCTGCTTATTGAAAAGAGTACCTTATGTGTCAGCAGTGGATTTCCTCTAAATATATTTACCCAATGTCAATATAATTGACATCCAATAACCAATGATAAGATAAAAATCAATGTGCTCTAGAGGCATCGTTAAATAAAACTAACTTTTCTTTTCTTTAAGAATGAAAAACAATATAGATATTTTGTTACTTTAGTTGCATGCAGTTTGTAAGGCATTAGAAGTATCCAAACTTTGTTAATCTGTAAGTTAAGACATTTCAAGATTTAAATCACATAGCCTGATGAGATTTATTTGGACAGCACAGTGTAAAATATTTAAATTTGTCATTGATGGACAAATATCAGTTTTTTTTCTTTTCAGTCTAACTTTCCTTCCTTGTACCAACAACTGGACATGGATGACTCAAACTTGTGGTCAAACTTTGCTCGCAGCAGTCATTGTGAACAGGAGTTCCCATCTGTTATACAGAAGAAATCCACAGCCTTTCAGCAGGTTCTCATTGTTCAGGCTGCAAGACCTGACCGACTGCAGAGTGCCATGAGTCAGTTCGCATGCACTGCTTTGTGTAAGTGAAATCACCACTTGAAACATTTGTATACTATTTTTATCAAATATGCTACTCCCTGATTCTGGTTAATATTTTTTTTGGGGGGGTGAAGGGGGTTTGGTGTGGACTAGTAAATATTTTTCATTTTCAATACTGTAAAGTCATATGAAATGTTTATGTTTCAAGCCCCACATTTTTCATTTATTATGTTTATTTACCTTAGTTATATTTAGTATATTTTTATTACATCATACTGTAGATCACCTTTATACAGTGGTTTATTGTACCATTGTTTTACTTTTAATCATAGTTTGCCCCACTCCCCCCCCCAATCCCAACCCCCCAATAGCTGATGTTTACTTTTGTGCTGGGGTGGTGGTGGTAGTTAAACCAACATTCATTCATTCGTTTCAGGCCCATACAAAATTAAAAATGCATGGGTACATGTTATAAACACAATACAAAATTAAAAATGGATGGGTACATGTTATAAACACAATACAAAGTCAGTTTTCAATACAAGCAATATATTAGCTTCTTTCAAAAAATTTAAATTAAAGAAAATGTGACTTTCTTAGAAGTGTGATATATAAGTATTCATTTAAAGTGACCTGTATTAAAATGCTTTGTGTTCCTAGTCAATGTTTTAAACAAATGTTGTGCTCATTTAGACTTGTGTTGACATTTTATAACCTGATCAATAGAAGTGCTGTTGGTTTCTATATAGAGGTGTTTGATGTAAAACAGGTGACACATTTAGTTAGATATTTGCGATCTCTAGTTTAAGCAGATATAAATGTATACATTTTGCAGCTATGAAGAAACTCTCACCACCTAGCATAAGTGTGAAGAAGCTGTATCAGGAAACACTGGCAACAGAACCTATTCTAATCGTCATCTCACCAGGAGCTGATCCGTCTCAAGAGCTTCAGGAAATGGCCCAGGAAGAAGTTGGTCTTGATAAATACCACCAGGTTTGTACTCTTATTATTTTTATTTAAAATAAATGTTTGGTTTGCATGCCATGCATAAATTGTTTGTGTGTACTATGGTAATGTCATAATTTTGTTTTATTTAATGACTATCTAAGCATGTTAATTTATTAATCATCAGCTATTGGATGTCAAACATTTGGTTATTTTGGCACGTAGTCAAGTGGGAGCCAGGCTGCAATTGGTTTTTAACCACTTTCTTCAGCTTGAGATGTCATGATCTAACCGTGTTTGTTGCAGTCAGTCTGTGAGATGCATTTGTTGAGTTTGTATAGTTAATATTGTTTGCACAGTTACATGTAAGCTATATTTATGTTTTAAACCACACAGATCTAGCTTAAACAGCGTTTAAAGTTTATTTAAGTACTTTTATGATACTATCTACAAGAAAAAATGGTTTTACGTCCTTCTTTTACTTATTAGTTATTTGGCCGTTAAATGAATGAATGAACTATTAAAACTACCTAATAGTAAGCATAAATTTGTTATATTTGTATAACAGTCACATATCCTACTTCTGACACCAGTGACACAATCACTGAGTGTTGACTTTTATATATGGATTGTCATGCTCACATTGCACAAGGGGATAAAGGTTAAATTAACATTTTCTTATTTAGTATGTGTATTAGTTAATGATACATATCCCAGTATGTCTCATTGTTTAACTTTAATGGCATGAATAGCATAAATATTACACATATTGACACAGTTTGAATTAAAGGGGTATATGACTAGATATGTAGCTTAAACAGATTTCTAAATGTCATTGTAACATTTCAGGTTGCAATGGGTCAGGGTCAGGCAGACTTGGCAATGCAGCTACTTCATGATTGTTCACAGAACGGAGAATGGCTCTGTTTGAAGAATCTTCATCTTGTCACATCATGGCTGCCACAGCTAGAAAAGGTAAACTTTTTAAAACTGTTTTATTAGCTGGAAATCAGAAAAACCTCCAGTAACCAAAGAGCTAGATTTTAAATGCATTAAGTCCATTTTGTTTATCAATTTGAATGAAAAACCAAAGAGATGTTGATTTTACATTAAGTGGAAATGGGTCATTTTAGTGAGGTTGGAGCAGACTGTTGAGCAAAATGAAAAATATATATTGGAAATCATTAGTTATTAATATTTTGTAAGAATGGACTTTAGGCATTTTAGAATACAGCTGTCATGAAAATTGCAAATGTTGGGAAAATATTTTATTCCTTTTATAATCTTGACAGATGAGCTTTTTGTGTCTGCTAAACCTGTTTTACTTATTTCTTTAGGAAATCAACAGCATGAAGCCTCATGAAAACTTCAGATTGTGGTTGACAGCGGAGGTACATCCAAAATTCCCAACCATTCTGCTTCAGTCCAGCCTGAAAATCACTTATGAAGTAAGTGTACATCTGCCTCGTTAACACTTGCTGCTTATATGTAAAATTAGTTAATGTCTAATGGTTTGGATGTCGAGGAGGGAATGGGTAGGCGTGTCTCCCCCTGGTGGTCTTTACGTAACTGTCAATTTCCTATGTTAATATTGGCTAGGGATTACATAGCAATGTGTAGTTGTCATACGACTGGTAAATATGAATAATAACAAAAATTAGAAACAAATTTTCTAAACTTAGTACCTGTTTAATTTTGTATTTAAAATTTGTTCATCTGAAACAAAACTTTCATTGCAGCATTAATTATTACTAAACTTGTCACTCGTGTTTTTATTTCAGGCTCCACCAGGAGTGAAGAGAAACCTGATGCGCACGTTTGAATCGTGGAGTCCTGAATACATCAGTCGTGGTGGCAGTGTCATCAGGAGTCAGGCACTGTTTGCACTCGCTTGGTTCCATGCAGTCGTACAGGAAAGACGCATGTACATTCCACAGGTAAAACTCTTTGATGTTATTTTATAATATACACAACTTTGTAATGTTATCTGTACTTTAAATAAACAGACTTCTTCTGCATTCAGTCTTTTGTGGCTGTTTTATATCAACAGTGTGGATGTGGAGGTCCGTAGAATTTGGTGTTGAGCATGTTCCTTTTACAAACCTTGCTTACTCTTTATGATTTTGGCTTAAAATGCATGATATTCAGGTACTTTTTATGATTGTACACCGGCCTGGTTGAAATTTAAAAAAAATTAATAAAGGTTTTTGTTTCTGTGTGGGAGCAGGGGATCTTTTTTCAGTGCAATAGTTTTGTGTTTTAACACTGCCCAGGTGAGAAATTTCCGGTTGACAGTATTTCTGGCAGGAAGACAAAAATGACCGAGAAGTGAAAATTTACTCCCCCTTTTTTTTGTTGATTTTACTATTTTTTTAGTGTGATTTTACTATTTTTCATCTTATAGGGTAAACAGGTATGCTTTTATCAAAAAAAATTGTTGATTTTTGTGTTGAGAATATCTAGCTTGTGCAGTTTTTTCACATGTAACATCCATTCCAACAATCCCCACATTACAGTGTGTACTTGTCCGAAATCTTATTGATTACTTCTTAAATAGGGTTTTCTGTTTTTCCAACAATCCCCACATTACAATGTGTACTTGTCCGAAATCTTATTGATTACTCCATAGGGTTTTCTGTTTTTCCTGGTAATAAGTTTAAATTTAATTATCTTTCAGGGATGGACCAAGTTTTATGAATTCTCTCTTGCTGATCTGAGAGCTGGTGCCAGCATTATTGATAGATTATGCCAAGGATCAGGTGTGTTGATATTTACTTGTTCGTTAATTATTAAGCAATTTTTAGTTAATTAATATTACGGCCAGTGTTTTTTTTTAATTATTCGTTCCACGAACCCTCCAACCCTACATTTCCCTAAATTAAAATAAAATGTGGAAATTCACTCATTTCATTTCTGCCGACTGTCCTGAAGGCTAGAAAATAAAATAATAAACCTGCGACATTGTTTAAACAAAAGCATTAAATTTACACTTTGAAGTTGAATAATTTCTTTTCATAAGGTGTGAATATAGAAGTATGCAGGCATATGATAAGTTAAATGAGTAAAACTGGTAAAATTAATTTTATACCAAATTTATTTTTCCCTCCCTATACATTCTGTAACTTTTTATTTTATTTGTTTTCCTCCCTCCTACCCTATATATATTTTTTGGGGGTGTGGGGGGCCTATGTTTGAGAAACTAAAAATTAAAACACTGGCCTGATGAGTGAAAAAAGGCTATTTGTGCCTCATATTCCCCAGAAAATTAAATGGAGGGTAATAGAATTGCGTATTTTTATTATTTAGGTCAGGATGTACAATGGCTGTTTATCCATGGACTTTTTGAAAATGCTATCTATGGTGGCCGTGTTGACAACCCGTTTGATGTGAGAGTTATGTCATCATACCTGAAGCAGTTCTTTGATGCCAGTGTGTTGTCACCACAGGGCAGAAACAAGAGACTGGGACCTCTACAGCTGCCCACAAGCACAAACTATAGGGTAAGATTTGTTTTTATAGATATATATATATATATAACCATCTGGTAAAAATATTTCTGACCACTTGCTAAAATATATTGGAAGCAGTCAGAATATCCATTTGTTTTTCAAACATAATCTTTTTGTTTTAAAAGTATAACTGAGATTGATTTTATTATTACATTTTGCCAGTGCTGACTTATACTTTGAAAGGCATTTGTTCTTCGCATATTTGGTTTTATTAGGATATGGTTACTGAATTCAAAAGATCAGGGTCCAGTTGTTCAAATCATTGTTAAGCTAACCATGAGTTAGATAAATATTTCTCTTTAAAATATCTTCATTGAAAGTTCAAATATACTTCTGATTTGATAATTTATGGATACCTTAGACTATAATAAATTAAGTTTTAACATATTTCTTCAATAACTTTTTTCACTGATTTATAATTTGGTTTTGAAATATTCAATTAACCCATGGTTAGCTTAATCTTGCTTTGAACAACTGGGCCTTCGAGCTTTTAATGCATACCTTTTACTGAATAAATAATTTTTTTTTTTTTTGATAAGGATTTCATAGATGCAATAGATTCACTACCAGACATTGACAAGCCCTCGTTTTTTGGCCTGCCAGAAAACATAGAGCGGTCAACCCAGAGAATTATCAGCTCTCAAGTGATCACTCAGCTGAGAACTCTGCAGCGCTCGGACATCAAGGCCAGCAAGTTAGACAAAGAAGTGTGGGCTAACGAGCTCGGTCCCATTCTCAATCTGTGGAAAAAACTCAACCAGGTACAATTTGTTGCTTTGCCATTAGGTATGTACGTTTTCTAATACCAGTTGACCCCTCTGCACTGTGTATGTAACTCGGCACTTTTGTGGGAGATAACTGGGTTGTTGGTGGGTTAGAGAAGTTTTAAAGCAGTGGTGGCTAAATAACACAAAGGGCTAAATTGTCCAACGTGCTAGTTTATTTTTCTCTCGAGTTTTTAACAAGATACAATATGTGCTTACAATATGTCTGAACAAGAATCCCACCCATTCCCCCCATCTAATTAGATTTTAAGAAGTACTTTTATTGCTTAGAATTATAAATAAAATATATACAACACATTTTAAGAAATTCTGCACCCCAAAAATAATTCATTGTCCATGTTACATATTTACAAATATCCATATTTACATACTTCCTTTGTATGCACTTGTTCTGTTTTGGTTTCTGTTCAGTAACTAGATGTGTGTGTTTGTTTGCAGGGTACACAGTTGATTCAGATGAAAGTATCACCACCAAGTGAAAAGAGCAGCAAGTCATCTCCGATTGTTTCATTCATTCTTCTGGAGCGCTACAATGCAGTGAAACTGGTACAGAGTGTCCACCATTCTCTTGCCGCTCTCAGTAAGGTCATCAGGGGCACACAACTCCTCAGTAATGAGGTTCAGAACTTGGCAGCTGCTCTTTTAAACCAAGAGGTAAATATTACTTAATCTTAACTGGCTTTTTTTGTTTTACACGACAATACTAGCTCATTCAGGACTACGAGGTCCACACTGTTTTAATGTTATATCATTACCTGTATTATGACAAATTGTATGCTTTCTATGATTTTGATAGGCATGCATTGTCAATTAAAGTATATTAAATGTAAATATAGAACTTAGCTGCTGCACTATTCATTCCTGTAACTGCTAAGGTTAATATATCGTAATTTTTGACAGAGATTGTTTTAGTGTATATTTTGAGCTTAAAATAGCAGTGTGCTTCACAGGACTTGGAATTCTTTTGTAAATTACTAACAAATATACAGATACTAAAAACAGAAATTTTGTATGTATGTGTTAGAGATAGGATTATGTATAATTGATTGTCAGAAAGCATTTGCCTGCATTAAAAACCATTAAGTTTAATCTGGTACCTTAATAAATAGAACATTATATTAGTATTCAGGTAACAGTTGTTTGTATGTTGTTGTTAGTTGTGTTTTTTTTTTTTGGGGGGAGGGTAAGGTTTGTTTTATACATTAGTTCAAAATCTCACTTCCGCTAGAGAATTATTAAGACTTATTACATGTTGTTAGTCTCTTATCTGGTTTCAGCACTGTTATCTATTGATGGAATCAAAATATTTATTTCTGTTATTAAATGTGTTTTATTTTGCTATTTGGGCTTACTATTATTTATTTGTTTTAGGGGTTGGGGAAGGAGAGAAGGTCTAAATATTTTGAAGTTAAACCTTGTGACAGTCATGTTAGGTTTGGCTGAGAAAACATTAAAAAATGTAATTTTATTTTGACAGACGCCAATTAGCTGGCAGGACCGATGGGATGGACCTGAAGACCCACTTCAGTATCTGCGTGGCCTGGTGACTCGTGCAATTGCTATTCAGTCATGGGTTGAGCGAGCTGAGAGTGGAACCTTGTTAACTCAGAGTCTGGATTTGTCCGAGCTATTTCACCCAGACACCTTTCTTAATGCTTTCAGACAGCAGACAGCAAGGTTAGTGCAATATTGATTACAATATAAATTAACGGTTTTCCTAGCCACTTAATTAACAACAGATGTTAATGGCATGATATGAATGAGGTAAACCATCAAAGTAAATAAGAATTGTTAAAAGAAATAAGAATTCACAGGCAATGGCAGGGGTATGGAATATTCTTAATCAAAATGTTTAGCAAATATTTAATTAAATATTAGTAAAACTGTCAGGTAAACTGTGGACTATGAAATAAAAGAACTATTTAGCCGACTGCATATTTGGGCCTCATAGGTAGGATTTAGAGTCAGATTTCATGTTTAATCCATCAACATGCACTGAAATTTAAAAGACTATTTTTAATTATAATTTTACATGAAACTTTGTAGAGAGATTCAGTGCTCGATGGACAGTCTTAAGTTTGCGTGCACTTGGCGAGGCTCCATACAGGGTGCCCGCACTACAATCAAAATAGGAGGGCTTCAGCTGGAGGGCTGTAGCTTTGATGGGACAAGACTGTCGGAAAACCAGCGTGACTCACCCAGTATCTCGGCCATTCCACCATGCACTGTTGCTTGGATTCCAAAGGTGAATAATTCTCTCACGCAGAATCAGTTCATGATGTATTATACTAATCTAAGACTCCTCCCAAAGCAACTTAATGAGTTACTGGCTTATGAATTTTGTTGACTCATTAAATTTGGATCACTTTATTATTTTTGGTTATTGGACTTTGCTCCTAAAATGTTTCGAGGAATTCTGCTTAATAACATGAAAAATAATGAAATAGCAAAGTATTAAATGCTTTCAAAATAGAACAGAAAGTATAACTTTGAAAATTAAATAAAAGATTTTTTTTTCATACACATTTTTTAAATTAAATATTAACAATGTTGGTTAACTGAAAATTTATTTCACTCTTAATTTTCAAGAAATATTTTTTTATCCTACATAAACATTTAAAATTGAATTTATTATGTTTTTGGCAACCGATTCAAAAAGTGAAAGTATAACATTAATTTTTAACATTGTAATTACTTTGTGTTTCTTTTATCACAGGATTCACCCGACCCCTATGGACACGATGAGACAATTTCTTTGCCGATCTACTACAGCAGTGCACGAGATCACATCATTGCACGTCTCCATGTTCCGTGTGGCAGCAGTCAGAATCAGTGGCTACAGTGTGGTGCTGCTTTGTTTCTCAAAGCTGTCTAACTAATGGCTTGATTCATGAAGTTAAGGCTTGATTCTCCAAGACTGTAACTCCAGCATGCTGTAATAGAATGTTACTACACTCTGGCACAGTTCATTAGGACATTTAAAAATTATTGTTACTTCAGAAATGCACTATTGATGTTCGCAAGCTGGAAAATCAGTGTTGTTGGGACCAATTGTTTTCTGTGACAAGGGTTTATTTAAAAACCATATTGTTTGAAATGTGTTAAATGCTATAATCCTAGACTAAAAAGCTATGTAAAATATGTTTTGTTCTTTCTTATTTTAATATATTTCTTTAAAATAAATGTGATTTTAAAGGAACATTATCAAAGTTAAATGATGCAATGTTTTGAAAATGTTAGGAATTGTTTTTCACATTTGTAAGCAATCTATAAAATTACATTAAATTCAATCTTCAAATATTAAGATTAATTTAATTATAGGATCTCTTCCAAGTGATCACAAATGATAATTATGTTACCAGTTATTGAGAATGACGGCACTTATGACATTTTAACTGATGATACCAACAGATTATTATTTCAATAATACATGTTCAAACAGTTGACATTATTTATTTTACAGTTTATGTAACTGAAATATGCTTAAAGAAGCAAATTTCAACTTTGATGTTAGTGTAAGACTTTAAATAAATAGGAAGGCTTGATGAGCTAAATAAATTATGACGTACAGACTGTTACAAATGTTCAGATTCTTATGTAAGTTATTCAGACTGTTTTCAGACTCTTATGTAAGTTATTCAGACTTATTTATTGATTAATGTACATACCGTTTATTACAAGAAAAGCTAATTATTTTCACTTTTGAGCATAATTGTTCAGTTTGTGTTTGTTTCTATTTATAGGTTCTTGTGAATTTTATTGTTTATAAACCTTTTCCTTACAAAGTTATTTCTGTTGACATCTATTTGCTAGATAGTGAGGTTATTGTTGTGCATTCTTGTATCAGTCATAAACTGACCCAATTAAAAATCCGTCCAGCCAGCGAGATTTCATATTCACAGTACATTTTGCCAATAGCAAATACTAAACAATTACAGAATTGAGGTGTTTTCACAAAACTTGCTAAGTCCAAGTGTCATCAGTTTGAAAAAACTCGGGTAGACTTACCAGGATTTGTGACAAAATTCTTCAATTGTGGACTCGACGAGTTTTGTGAAAACACATTATTCATTAATAAAGCTATAATTTGTTATAGGTATTAAAGGAAGTATAATCTGACATTTTGGATACATTCTGTATTATAGAACAGCAAATGAGTTTTTCTTTATATTTCAGTTTGTTATAATAGATGAATTTCACTATACATTATTTTATTTATGATGAAAGAATAACAAATTAATTGTGCTTAAAGTCAAATAGATCCATATTTGTGACTTGGTCTGGGGAAAAAGAAGCTTTTTACACAATTTTATGAAATTGATTATATGCATTTTTTGGTTGTCCATGGAAAGAGCTTTTCCCATTATTGGCCGAGAGATGGGGTTTTGAAATACTGAAAGTGTCTACAAATGCAATGGCGAAAAAAGGAGAAAAATCCAGTTAAAATTTAATGTCTGGTAAAATTCCATGGAGACCTATTTCAAAACTACTTAGCAACCATCTGAAGTAATACATTAAAAATCCACTCTTGCGAGTTCATTGGCAATTTTGGTGATTTATTTTGGGCCTGTTTCAGCAGATATATCTTTTAAAACAACTTTAGTCATCTTTATGGTTGCTTTTTTATTGATATGAATGTTGCTACAAGAGTGTTAGTGAGTTAAACTTGATGTAAAGTGAAAAAAAGAAATACCCTAAAAATTACATCATACATCATTAAGTCCATCTTCTGCAATATTTAATCTTTGCAACTTCTGCCTCATTTCACCAGAGCAGTTCACATTTAATATTTTATCAATACTAATGACGCTTAAAATTATTCTGCTATTTATGATCAAAGATATACATATATCTAGATTAGGTTTATCTATTTTTACTTGTCAGTACTCTTTCAACATTTTAATAAATTCTTCAGAATTGAAACTTGATATTCATAAAGGCTTGTTTTTTTTTCTTTGATTTTTTAGATGGGTTTTTTCTTCCACTTGGTAGCAACTATTTATTGATGGGTTTTTGTATGTTTTATTAAGGGTGGGATACATTTATTTATAGTCGTCTCAAAATTATTCTGGGTAGTTATTATATACGATGTTAGTAATACAATTGTACTGTTGGCGATACCGATGCTTAAACTTATCAAAAAATACTGACTGTGATAACTGCACTGATTAAAGGCTTTGTTGTTCAATGTTGTTTTTTTTTTTATTTTATCTCACATTACATCGGTACCCTCTGTGTTTTTTTTATTTTATTGTTTTACTTTTGGACTGTCAGATTATGCAATTTATGACGATCTCCAGATAATTCAGATACTCTGATAAATAATCTTCACTGTCATAGATATTGGTTCACAAAGATGTCTGAAAAAATATCACAATATTTTTTTTATGTTGAACCAGTGTATGACCCCCCAATAGACGATGTTTATTTTTTTGCTGGGGGTGTGTGTGTGTGTCATTAAACAATCACATGTATTTAGAAACTGAAAAATTTATGATAATGATGCCACATTAAATAGTGAATAAACATTGAACAAAACGTAAGTTCAGTAATACATTTATTACATGCAATAAATTACACATTTATAAAATATCACAGACACATTATGAAATAGGTAAACAAAATAATTTTCAAAACGATGTCTAACAAAATTTCTCGTAAACGTATTAAAAATGGAAATTATAAATACAATATTAAATTTTCACTGTAATGAAATTAGAATATCTGTTTGTAAAATATATAACATTCCCTTCTCTGATGTTGCAACAATTTTAATATGTAAAATTATTTTCTACAGATTTGCATAGAATTAGAAACAAGTTTGTGCCCACAGTGGTTGCAATCATTGTGAGATACAGGCACATTAATCTGTTTATATCCATGACTGAAGGCACATCAATAAACATCTCCTTTCTTGCAATGAATATGTATTTCAAGCTTTGTGTAAAGATCTCCTTTTGTTAATTGTTAGATTGGTAGCCATTTTAGGCAAGTTTGGCTTTACAAACTGACATCAGCATTCGATCAAATTTATACAATACATTTTTGATGGGTGTTTTTGTAATTAAAATTGTTCGAGTAAACAAAATTATAAAAATAAATAGTATAAAAGCATCAATGGTTAGTATGACTTGTACAGTAATTTAACAGACCTATTTAACACTAGATTTCTAGTCAGGCCCGTACGCAGAGGGGGTGCGACAGGTGTGCGCACACACCCCTAAATCTGTCGAGGTCCGTAAATGCAAATTTGGATTGACAATAATTTACTAGAATAACGTTAAAAACGAAAATAAAACATTCGTGCCTTCGCAAACACACACCCCTAAAGAAAATCCTGCATGTGGGCCTGCTAGTATAACATGAAGCAGTTACAGTTGGGTTATACTAAATTAACTTTGAGGTACTACACATTGGTAGGTGATACAACCATCCATTTTCACCCTAAAATTTGGCAACAACGATAAAAGCACAAAGTGTCAAGAGTACATACCATCTCATTACTAGTTGTGATGTTACTGCTATTGAACTGAGTATATCTGTCACAGATGGGGTGTACAGATTGGGCCTTATTTTGTGTCATATTCTAACAATCTATTTGAATTCAAGCACAGGAATCCATAAGAAGGCAATTTCTTTTTTTTTAATTGTGCTGTTTAATTTATTTAGAATTTTGTAATGATAAATAATATAATTATTATCTGACATGGAAATTAAATTTTGCAATAAATTTTTCTTGATATATATTGGTCAAATTAAAAATATTTAAAAACAATATAAAAATATATTTGAAGATTGTTTTAATTTAATTGGATTCCCATAATTTTCGTTTATACTAATAATCAAAGATTCTCTTTAAAAAAAAACCTGCATAAATTGTAATAATTAAATGATGAATGGATAAAATGGATGATTAATGATGACAATGATTCAAGAGAGGTAGTGCACTTGTCTTCTATATCTGGCTTTCACATCAGGGCTGTACTTGATAAACGGTTTTAACTCCTCCGTCAGCGTCACTTTTCTTCCATAAGGAGGAGACCGGTAGTTAGAATTGTCATTCAAATTGTCCATGTGTCGTAAACTGACACGCATTTGCTCCAGTGGTGGGAGATGTTCAAATCCAGTGTGATACGGATCGGGACTGTTCATTGTCAGTCGCTGGTTGCTGTACGAATACTGGGTTGTAGTGCGTAACAACGGTGACATCGATGGAGTTGGACTGAACTTATCGCCACAGACTTTCAATGGTGCTTTCACTTTCAGCATTTCTTCCTTTTCTATCTTCAACTTATGAGCCACGGACCCTCGACAGATTCGATCCTTGTTGTACATTCGTCTGATATTTTTCAGCTCATTCGGGTCACTGCGCACATTCAGACTCCCCGTATCTTCCGTCTCCTCGTTACTTGCCTCTGCTTCTGAGTGACTAAGCATATGTTTCTCCAGCATCATCGACTGTCTGGTCTGGGGTCGACTTCTTGCAGAGCTGCGGAAGGAGAGTCTAGTGTTAGCTCGTGTTGGTGGCGTGGTTGATGGTCTGGCTGAAGATCGCAGTTTTTGTGGTGACATCACATTCCGGTACTGACCATCTTTAGGGGAACCCGGCCAATCCTGTTGTTGACCTTTGGAGTCTTTGTCATCTTGGATACTCTTGATGTTGATTGGCTCAAAATACACATTGCCATGGTAACCTCTCCAAGCCTGGGGAAAAACATGAAATAAAAATGTTAATCAAAAGCTAATTGGCTCAATATACACATTGCTATGGTAACCTCTCCAGGCCAGGGGAAAAAATTAAATATTTTTTAAAATAAAAATCCAAAACTGAGCAAAATAAAAAAAATGGTTTCTAATTAATCCTTCCCCAACCCAGCATATTCTTTTATCAAATTCTATCTATGTTGTTTCTTGCACATCTACAGAACAAACAGCTGCCACCATGTAGTTTATTCCTTCAAATAGCAAGGTTTTTAAGTTCTGAAGCTTTTCATTCCTAATTTGTGGACCATTTACTGTATACATTTATTCTATATATAAAAGAAATAAAAGGAGTATGATTACATTGTAGGGAATGACCTTGTACTCACAGTTAAGTTGAACAGTCAACACAAGGGTTTTAATCACATGATTTTGCCATCAAAACACTCATGAATTAAAGTCAATGGGAAATTCAACACTACTCTAAAGACTGCCAATAAGTCATTCAAAATTGTAAGCTATACAACTCGAAATTTAGGGGGGAAAAAAGTAATGGCAATGCAGTGTTCATGTACATTATTATTCCCTAAATTTCATGTCTTTTTTTGACTTTCTAAGGTATTTACTTATGGGTTTTTTTCTTAAATTAATCTGAGGATATAAATCTTAAAGCATGAATATTTCTTTTCTAAATTCTATACATGTACATGTACAATATGCAATTATGATGATCTTTTATTTTAAAATCAATTTCTGGTCTTCTCTTGCTTTATTATAAAGTAAACTTTGTGTTATTTAACGACGCCTCTACAGCTCTAACATTATTATAAGCATCAAATTAAAAAACAAACAATTTCCATGACTTTACATGATCTAAATCAAAATTTCATGACTTGTCAGACCTGGAAAATTATATTTGCAAATTCCGTGACTTTCCAGATTTCCACAACCCATATGAACCCAGCAGTCTGTAACTGTCACAGGGTATAAACATCTATGTAACACAATTTGACATTCTAGTTCATATAATGCAGTGTTCATACAAATAAACAACTCTGTTTTAGTACTAATTGTTTTACATCATTGACTTTGCATGGCTATTTTAAAATTAATACTCCCATATTTATTTCAGTAAACCCATAATAACAGAACAAAAGTAGGTTAACAATTCCACAAGGATCTGTTGTGTTTAAGATCAGTGTAGTAATGTGTAGGTGCATGAAAATATTATATAAATAATTACATATATGTGTATTGTGTTTCAAGTTAAGATCAGTTATGTGGCCACCTTTTGTCCACACAACAAATGACTACCAATTAAATGAAATTTGCTACTCGAAGATTAACAGTTGCCTGTGGCGGATCCAGAAAATCCATTTACGGAGTACCTCAATAATATGATGCCAGATTCTTTAACACTACATTTAAAAAAAAACAATTACAATTTTTTTTTTTTTTTTAAATCGTAAAAGTTATGGGGGAATGCATTTGGATCTGCCACTGATTGCATAGCAGACATTTAAAACAGATGTCTGTCAAGAATTGGTGGTAATCCTAATAACATTTGTCTTGAAATATAAAGTATACCCTCACTCAAATACAAAACAATGTGTTACTATCAGAATATAAAGTATACCATCACTGAAATACAAAACAATGTGTTACTATCAGAATATAAAGTATACCATCACTGAAATACAAGACAATGTGTTACAATCAGAATATAAAGTAATACCCTCACTGAAATACAAGACAATGTGTTACTATCAAAATATAAAGTAATACCCTCACTGAAATACAAGACAATGTGTTACTATCAGAATAT
>JAULBS010095368.1:0-16795 GCA_032355785.1 Symmetromphalus regularis | reverse complement strand
ATATTAATTTATGATAAACATATTTATAAATTAATAATCGCATACCTTAAAAATACATTATACAAATAATTACCTAATGCCCCTATTTTTATATGAATTCTGCAGCAAATAAAACATGACTCAGACAGACTATAGATACATTTTCATGACATAGGACTCTGTGTAATTTCTTGGTAAATGTAAACTTCCATTAGCCAAAAAGAAATTTATTTTAAGAATATTCAAGAATCAAATTTCATGATGGCACAACACTATTTACCAAGAACCTTTACATTTGCTGTTTTCCTACTGAATTATTTTCAATACTTTTTCATATATTTAAGTACATACACATACCAGAATGGATATGGACCTGATGTGTGTACCTCAATATACATGTACTGTGCTTGACTACCATAAAAGTCTCTTTAATATCTAAGTTAATCTGCTAACTAACGGACAATTAGATCAATTACCTCATGAATTTGTAATTTAAAAATACCCAACAGAGACGAGTGCTATGCAATAAGACGTTTCTATCGAGTTCTTGTGTAGTTTATTGATTCTATGGAAATGTGTCTTCACACACTAAGATAATGGGTAATTGCTCTCCATCTTCCCCATTATAATATTTTTAAAAACTGCAAAAATGACATTTACATTTTTAACAGATTCTTTTTAAAAAATTAATTTTCATATTTCCTCATTCATATTTTTTATACTCTGCATTTCATATTAATGTAACTTGATTGAATCTGATTTCATCAAACAGCAAGCAACTTCCCAGATGATAAAAAAAAGATTATCACTGAATTTATATTCTTAAATATATCCTTTATAAATTCACTCTAAGCGACTGATTCACACATTGCTAAAAACATTTATGTTCTTTGAGATAATAATATAGAATGACCAGTAACATAATATATTAACAAAAATTTATTTTACAAGCAAGAAATGAAAATTAATATATAATTAAAACTATCAAAAAGCATCTATAAAAGATACAAATATGTTATATGTTTAACAAATCTACTCAGCCACTATAAATGAACATAGAATCTATTCCATTATTCTACAATGGGCTTGTCATATGTGCCTATGGCAAGTTCAACTTTTACCCACAGTATTGCTATTAACAGCCACACTTAACCATCTGCTAATTTGTCTGAACTGAGCCATCAGCAAGTATTTTAGCAGACCATTCTGAAACAAATGACAAATAACCCAGGGTAGGGTTGACAGATGGGTGGTTAATTTCAATTAAACATGTTTTGTCCTGGCAAACAACAATATTTAAATCTTTGCCCTGGAAGATAATCTTTCTTTTAGCTTTAGAAGATAATCTTTCTTTAGCTTTACAAGATAATCTTTCTTTTAGCCTTAGAAGATAATCGTTCTTTTAGGCCAAGAAGATAAGCTTTCTTTTAACCTGGGAAGATAATCTTTTTTTTTTTTTTTACCATGAACAATAATCTTTCTTTTAGCCTTAGAAGATAATCTTTCTTTTAGCTGTGGAAGATACTTTTTTTTTTAGTCCTGGAAGAAAATATTTCTTTTTGCCCTGGAAGATAATCTTTATTTTAGTCCTGGAAGATAATCTTTCTTTTAGCCCTAGATGATAATCTTTCTTTTTGCCCTGGAAGATAATCTTTCTTTAACCCCTGGAAGATAATCTTTCTTTTACACCTGGAAGATAATCTTTCTTTTTACCCTGGAAGATCATTTTTCTATTTGCATCAGAAGAATACTACATTTTCCCTATTTGCCATGGATGATAATCTTCCTTTTCACTCAGGATGATAATCTCCCATTTTTATCTGGAGGATAATATTATCTTAGTCCTGGAGGAGAACTATCTGGATTCCCTCTTATTCAGTACACTAATTGAGCAGCTACACTATACCTGATTAGATTCTATTACAAACATTTATTATACATGTGACACATACATGTACATACACAGAAGGTTTTTAATTTTTAATACACACATTCCCACAGGTGAGCACAGAACACATCATTTTACAAACACTAATGTGGAGCACAGGATTGAACAGATATAAAACAAACATCAGAGGTAAGTCAAGGAATTCAAATGCACAATATTGGGCTTGATATGTAACTTTTGTTTTTAAAATTATAATATTAACATTCCTTCAGAAATAATGTGAAAACACAAATTTGCTTGGATTTAATATTTTATTTCTTTATATTGAGCTGTTTAATCATGTTTGTTTTGTGTATATGCCAATGAAAAAAAAAAAAATGTTTAAGATGTTGAATTTTATATATTCTGTTTCAACATCTAAATATTAATCCAGTAAGACCTGCCATTGAGGCTTTTAATTTAATATACAACTGTGTTTTGGCATGTTAATATAACTAACAAATTTAAATCAAACTGTTGACCATTTTTTCAGCTTGATTCTGCATTCCAAATTTATTATTCATTATCAGTTTTAGAATAGGTCCTTTGCTTACAAAATATTTCGAGTCAAGACACTGTACTGCTTCAAAACCAAAAGGGTATTAGTTGGGGTAGCAGTTAATGGAGAAAAGGGTCAAAACTGTTTCTCTCCTGGACACAAGTTTTATGTGGAATATCTTTTGATTTCAAGATAAATGTGGGATAGTGGGATAGCTTCAGAAACCTACACACACCCTTTGTGCACAGATGCAGCTCACTTAGGGGCATTCAGTGATACCAGTAAGTGCCAAATCAAGACTTACACCCTTTTGGTTCTGAAGAAGCAATTGGCTTCCTCAAAATCAGGGAACTTTTAACTTCAAATACATGTAACATTCTGCAGTCATATCACTTTACATACATGTACTGACCCTGGTGGTGCAGTGCTTAACATTGCTGGTAGGTACTGGGATCAAATCTCAGTAGCAGAGTGGGATTTTTAATCTCAATACTGGCTCCAATTCAAAGTGAGTGCTCTGCAGGGCTCAGTGGATAGGTGTACACCACCTACACCAACAGTGGTCTATACCGGGTTTAGCAAGGCTGTCGTTCGTGCTGTCCTGTCTGTGAGAAACCGCATATAGAGGATCTCTTGCTGCTAATAAGAAAGAGTAGCCTATGTGGCAGTAGCAGGTTCCATTAAAGACCACAAGTGACAAAGCACCATATGTCTGACACCTAACAACAGCAGAATAAAGTTAAACAACCAATCCTTTTCTTTTTGTTGTGGTATAGACTTTAAAATGTTCACTGCTCAGATACCACAGCTTGTTTTTATAAAACTTCATACAGATAATCTTTCTTTTTGTTCTGCAAAATCATTTTTCTATTTGTCTCAGAAGAACACTAAATTTCCCTCTTTGTCCTGGATGATAATAGTCCTTCGAACAGATGTCAAAATACTAGCTGGAAGATATTTGTGTCTGCCATCCTGACTGACAAAGTTATTTTTGGTTTATTTTCACACAATATTTTAAGTAAAATATATTTACCTTATCTTAAATATCAAAAACATTGATTATACCACAGATGTAAATCATTAAAAACAAAATTTATTTCCATAATTCAAAAAGTTTTTAAAAATAATGTTATGCTTTTTATTTTATTTTTAGGCTGGCATCTTTAAATTCAGGTCAGCTAACTTTATAGCTTGCTAGCTCCACAGACTGGCAGGTATTTCAACCAATTCGAAACCGTACTTTAAGTTGACTTTGAGATTAAGTTTAAAGTCTGTATGCTGTTAAAAATCTAGACATTAAGTTAAATCCTCGAAACATTTGTAGGAGTGGGATGTAGCTTAACCCTATGAACACGATGAGCTGGTTTACCAGCTTGACGTCATGAAGCATATACCCGAGAAGCCACTTTTCCAGCTTCCACGTGGTCTTGTTTATAAACAATCTTTGGGAAATGTATCACGGTGGTTCCGGTTCTTTTTAACCAATCAGAAATCATCTAATAACATGGCTAGTACCGGAAGTTAAAAATGTCAATTTAGAAAATATTTTTCCTCATTTTCCTCGTTTTTCTCAAAAATGAACCGTGGGTACATTAGCCATGAAGAAGCGCTGCCGTTGATTTCATCGGACAACGAGTGTGAGTTGAATAACAATACATATGGAAATAAATATGACTTTGAAATTGAAATAGACGATGAAATAGGTGATCAGCCTGTTGTAGACGATAGCAGTTATTCCGATATCGGAAATTAATTATTTTGGAATTTTGAACGTGAGTTCGTGGGCGTGGGAACCCAGGGTTGAGGGTGATTTAAAAAAAAAATCTTAGTGTTCAAAGGGTTATCTATCAGTTGGCATCAATGTAGACTATGACAAAATACTTTTCTTTTTTTATCACACGAAATTCAAGTTTTATAAGTTGCTATTCTTTATACTTAACAGAATACTTTGTCCATTGTGAAACTTAAATTGTAAAATATTCATACTCGTTCAATTCCTATATTAAACAAGCCATCAAATATGTCCCCAGTGAAATAATTTTTCACAAAAGTTAGTTAGATATTCTATTTATTAATCAAGATAATTTAGATTGTTCCACTCTTTAAAATGTTCTTACATCATGACAGTTTAAAGAAATACTAGCTTATGTTATGGATGTTGTTATATTGTGCGTTTGCTAGTTATAGTGAAATTATTTGAACTAATACTGTATTATAATATATATCATATTACATAAGCTTATTGGTCATAATGACAAGTGTAACCCAATGAAATGCCCTGTAATATAACAAAAATGTACTGGGTTATGAGTGCTAAGTGGGGTAATATATCAAGTTATTAAATAGCTTTGATCAGTAACGACGAATCTTACCCTATAGCTCTGTTGTCTTTCAACGGTTCTAATGCTGATAATGGGGAAGGCATTGTACTGAAAAAAAAATATAATAATAAATAAAACATCAATTTCAAGAAGCAATGAATTTAACAAAGTTTAATAAATTTTGGACTCAAGCTGAAGATAGTGATTCAAAGCCTTTTGGAGGCTGGGTCACACTTTGACTATGTGTCAAAATTAATAAATCAAAGTGTTGTAGAGGCATTACTAAACAAAACACAAAAAGTTCAGCAAACAGAATATCTTTAACACTATTCTTGTGAAGATAAAAACCAGAGTTTACAAAAGGATTTAACTTGTTTTGGAAAATGTGATCCAATAATGTGATTTTTAAAGTTTACAGAAGTGAGTTGGGTTTGAACGCATATACACTTATCACAGCAGCTGTACCACATCAAGGCAAGGCAGTCAGAACTGAACATTTCCTTAAACTATTAATGTGTTATGCCAAATATTATTTAGATAACCCATTTCATTTTGTGTGATCCATCTTAAAAATATACAGCTATGTTAACATAAAACTAACTGCAAGAAAATAATGTTTTAATTACAGAGCAAACAAGACTTGCACAAGTGATAAGGAAATAAAAAGATTGTTCGTGAAATTTTAACAGGCCTTCATAGCTGAAGTAGTGGAATAGTAGAGGATTGTAGACTGATGAAAAAAGAATAAATGAACTTACCTCCCACTAAGGACAGCATATTCATCACACCACACTGTGCCACGCACGCCCTGAGTTAGTCCTGCATCAATGTCTATAGGCTGTAACAAATTTACATTGAAAGTCATTTAATCATAATGAAAATTGCCAGTTTCCAATCAATGTCTTCTGGATGAATAAAATTTATATTATAAATTATTTTATCTAATGAAAATCACCATTTCTCCATCTTTGTCTTCTGGATGTAATAAAATTTACATTATAAATTATTTAATCTAATGAAAATCACCATTTCTCCATCAATGTCTTCTGGATGTAATAAAATTTACATTATAAATTATTTAATCTAATCTAATGAAAATCACCATTTCTCAAATCAATGTCTTCTGGATGTAACAAAATTTGTATTATAAATTATTCAACTTCTCAGAAATTGAGCATATTCAGTCTTCTTATACATGTAAAATGTTCCATACTTTAGTATGAACCATCAAGCAACATTTTTAAACTTAACTGTTATATTATTAAATGGATTGAATATTTAAAAGCATTTATTTTTTAAAGTTAGTTACAGATAAAATATAAGTACACAAGAGATAGATTTTTGCTTGTTATTTAAATGGAGCTTTTGAAATATACAAATTATCAAACCAGTCTGAGTGGCCTATAAAGTCACTAAAAAGAACAAAAAGACAAATCAGAATGAGCTGCCTCGAAACAAACTTTAAAACATATTGAGAACAATTTAGCAAATAAGACTATATTTAGATGTAACTGGCACCCACACTAGCTTGTATGTACGTATGTAAAGTGTCAGAAAATTGAGCTCTAAGAAAATTGAAGATATTACCTTCTGTGTACCTTGTCCCTCATACAAAGCCTCCAAGAAATCATAAGATGGATGCTTGGAACTAACGAACAAACGATCATTCCCACGGATGTTTCTTTTACCTGTAAAACAACAAACAAATATGCAAAAAAACTGCCAGAAAAATCTATAAAATCCTTCCTTGATAAATATGATAAATTCAGAAAACTTGTGATTGGACATTTGACATTTGAAAAGAGTAGCCTATGTGTATGTAGCTGGTTTCTTTTAAAGACCATGAGTCACAAAACACAATGTCTGGCAACTGAATAAACAATGTGCTGGGGGTGTCCAGGCTTTTCATTTTATTTGAGAGTAGGAGTTGGAAGGAAGAGAGTAGGAGGAGATACTTTAAAGGAACTCTTTTTTTTTTTTTTAAGGTGAAAGTAGATGGCGCAAGTTTGCAAATAGACCGGTAAATGCGCAGCCCGCCACCTTGTTTTGAAAACACTGGGTGTCATTAAACAAACAATCCTTTCCTTTCTCAGCAAAATTTAATATGTATTGAACCTAAACAATTTAAGACTTCCTCTCCATACACAGAACAATAAACTTTGACCTCACTGTATTATTTACAGAGAAGACAATTTCAAGGTTTATTTCAATGTGACAACCATGTACGTACGTTCTGCTGGGGTGAGATCTCCATATACTGATTCCAGAGCTGCCCACAACCTTTTCTCATCAACAAATGGCAACAATGCTACACCTGTACAAGAAATAAATTCATTTAGTCATATAATTTATAAGTTTAAAATGATTGGAAAACAGATTATCAGATGCTTCATTTGTTAGAAATAATTAAAAGGCAATAAGACAAAAGATTTTCTGTGCCATTATAAAATACATTCTATTTTCTTAAATTCTTTAATATTGGTTATTTTTATAAAAAAACAAAAAAACATTAATAAAGACTTTGATGAACTTTAGCTACAATAAAAACCAATACATGAGACTGAACACAAGGCAACCATCGTTTGTTACGACATTCTCGCGTTGTTTAACTTAGTATGTTCAATAATATAAAAAAGTGAGTTACCCTGCCAAGCATACTTCTTGCCATTCAGATCAATTTTAAAATCTGTAGGATAGAAATCAATGATGGGAGATTCCTGAAAAAAAAACAATCATTACTATAAACAACAGCATTATCATCAAACATTTAGTTACCTATCTTCCTTCCTTCCTCCCTCACCCTCCAATCTCCCATTCTAGCCTCCCATGTAGGAACAAAAATGTTCAGATGTGTCATTGTTTATAATTAAGCTTGTAGA
Source organism: Symmetromphalus regularis (assembly GCA_032355785.1). Lineage (NCBI taxonomy): Eukaryota > Metazoa > Mollusca > Gastropoda > Neomphalida > Neomphalidae > Symmetromphalus > Symmetromphalus regularis. The sequence goes on along the minus strand of JAULBS010095368.1, from coordinate 9,190 downwards.
AAATGCCTTAAAAATGTTTAAGGAGTATTAATGTACCATTTTGCATTGTTACAGTTATTAAGAAAACTCACCGGATCCTCCATAAGTCGCTGCCAAGTGATTGGAATATGTTTCTTACTTGCTGCCGGGAAGACACCCATCAATTGTTCTAGTGGTTTGAACTAAAACACAGAAAACAGTGCTTTAAATTATAACAATTTATTATCCCAGTGGGCACTCATAACTGAGAAATATTTTTCATATTTTCTCACTGAGAAATATTACACATTGGTTTAACCAATTATTTCATTGGGTCACTCTGGCCATTATGACCAATAAGCTTTCCTCTACTAATATGACACCACTAAAAATTTGAAAAAGAACAATACAATGTCATCAAAACAATTTATATTTATCTAAACTGTTGTGCAATTAGAAAATTTAAAGAATAGAATGATTAAAAGTGTTTGGGGTAATAAATAGAATATCAAACATGTTAGCATTTATTATCTAATTTATTTCCCTCATGAAACAAGAAAAATTATTTATATTTTGATAATAAATGGCAACTCATTTAATATCATCTATGTAATTCATGATACAAGATGTGGGATCTAACTCAAATCGGTAGAGTGTTCTACTGACGTGATTTGGTTGTAGGTTCAAATCCCTTCATTTATACTTTTTATAGCCATACAAATTATTTTTTGAAGCAACATTAACAACTACAGAATAACAAAATGGAAAAAAAAAATGAAAAACTTACAGGTTCAGTATTCCTTTCAAAGTCATTGTCAAGTTCTCCAATATTTATAAAATCTGATGCAAATGGTGCATAGTGGTATGGAAAGTACCATTTCCAAGAAGCACACCCCTGTCAGAAAATAATTTTTTCAAATAAAAGCATTTTCAAACAATTATATCGTTACATGAATGACAAAGTTGAATTTTGTCACAAAAATGAAAGAAATCTTAATAAAATACAGACATGTCTCATAAAACTAAACTCTAATTCAACAGAGGATGTTTCAGAAATTGTCACATATGACTGTTAGAAAACAGTATTAATGTCAAAGTTTTTACATATAAAATTCTGTTCTGCATGAGCTCTATTTAAAATATGTAATAAAACATTGCAAATTGAGATAATAACTAAAAGTTGAACAAGATTGTCTTCTGAATTGGAATATTGTATAATTTTACCTGTAATATATGATTTTAAATACGATAATTTTATTATGTTTTGACACTGTATTATAAGTAAAATTTACTTTAATGCTTGCACAAAATTATTTAGATTTGAAACAAATATAACAAACCTGATAGTAGTATCTCAGAACCCAGCATAATCCCTTCACATAATGATTTGCCTGCCAAATAGAATTTTTTTCCATACAGAACGCACACACAAGATAATATCTAACAGACACAGGGATTTATCCAGGATTTTTTACCATGATCCTATGGCTGAACGGATTTGGAAAATTATTGCAATTTTAGACATATTTGTGAAGTTGTTTTCACACCACTGAATTTATGTAACTGTAATATTATATTTATTAACCAATTTGGGAATTTATGGTCCAGAAATTGGGAATTTTCAGTGTCATCTGCCTTTGGGAAGGGGCCAATATTTGGCACTCTATAAAGCCTGGATAAATCCCTACACAATATGGAACATTTACTGATTTAACAAAACAAAATATTTGAAAAGTGGATGGCAAATATTTGATTAGCAACAACTGCTCATCAGTGTAAAGTGATTAGCAGTTGCTATTTTTGTGTATTAGAAGTGTATGCCGATCTTTGCAATTTCCATGGTGATTCACGATATGACACTGCACAAAATGTTTCCTGTAAATAAGCATATCACTGACCCGGAGAAAGCTAAGTAGTTAACTGATAATTTAAGAGTTTTATTTGTAACAAAATAAGAAAAATTATGATGAATAATGATATTGTGAAGCCTACACAAAATTCAAAATGAAAGGTATTAAAATACATATATTTTTTAATATAAAATATATTTGATTGCCCAAAATTCTAAAATCTATTATTACAAATAAATACACACAAATTAAAATAAACTGTAATGATTTTTAAACATTATACTTACTCACAACAGCATGTCAAATTAAATTTATTTACAAATTAAAATAAAGTGAAATATTTGAAAGAATATTGCAATTAAGAAAATGTCTATGGCGAAATAGTGTCCACGGCATTTTCCTCATTAATTTTAGCATAAAGTATACTTTATTTTTAATAATAATAAAAAAATTACACCTTTAAAAAAACATTTAATTTAGTTTGTGGCAAAAAGAGTGCTGCGAAAAATGAAACATTCTGCAGCAATCTCCACGGGCAATTTCAAGGGTTGATATCAAATTATACTAACAACAGTACGTAAAAATAAATAAAGATATTTAGTAACTGAAATAAACTGAGTTTTAAAGAATACTGCATTATACTAACAAAAAAACAGTTTGTCAAAATAATGATACATATAAAATACTCACAACAATGTGTCGGAAGTCCAAGTCTTCTTGACCAACCTCAAACTTTGATTTATAGTACCGATCTTTCCAACCATCTTCCCACAGCCTGTAATAACAGTATACTACTCGTCATGCACACAATATAAAAATATCACCTATTACTAAATTACAACAAAAAAACCTCCAAGTTGTGAATGGTTGCTTAAAACTGATTGAAGGCAGTGTCCATTTTTAATAATGAATGGTGATGGGAATGTCGTTATCACTGAAAGGGGGGAAAAAAAGTCGGTGGATGTCTATAATAACTGACTATCCATGTGAGGATTTAATATACAGATATAATACATACACAATATAACTTTCACTCCTTTTGAAGATACGAGACGATTTGTGGGTTTAGTCATATTTTGCTGCTTCAGAACCAAGAGTGTAAGTTTGGGGTAGCAGATAATGGAGAAAAGGGCCAAAACCTGTTTCTTACCTAGACACAAGTTCTATGTGGAATATCTTTTGATTTCAAGATAAATGTGGGATAGCTTCAGAAACCTACATACATCCTTTGTGCAGCAGATTCAGCTCACTTAGGTGCATTCAGTGATACCAGTAAGTGCCAAACCCAGACTTACACCCTTTTGGTTCTGAAGCACCAATTTAATGAATAAATGAATGGACTTTTAAAGGAAAAAGAAGTATTTTTATTTATGATTATGTATTTAGTACCTGACATCATCTGCAGGTTCTGGCTCCTCATCCGAGTCATCTCCGGGACCCTGACCCTCTGATTTACGTTTGGTACCCTGCTGATCACTTCCGTTTGAAATCATAGATCTGAGGGACTCCGCTGCTGACGTGTTGCTTTGCATTCTCATGTTGTATGCAGCTTCCCGTGGGTTATTGATAGGACCAGTGTTCCGTCCAATGGCCTGCAAGCAAATATAACTTGAAACAAAAGTTTAAAGTAAAGTTTGTTTTATTTAACAACACCTCTAAAACACATTGATTTATATCTTATCATCGGTTATTGGACGTCAATCATATGGTCATTCTGACATGTGTATTTAGAGGAAACCAGCTGCCGCCACATAGGCTACTCTTTCCGATAAGCAGCAAGAAGTCTTTTATATGCACAGTCTCATAGACAGGACAGCAAATACCATGGCTTTTGATGAACCAGTTGTGGACCACTGGCTGGAATGGAAAATAGCCCAAAATGCAAATGGGTCCACTGAGAAATAATGTCACATCACTTCAAATGAAAAAAGAACAAAATATGTGAAGAGAAAGAAAATGTGGATCACTATTTTTTTTAACGACATCACTAAAGCACAGTGATCTATTAATCATTGACTACTGGGTGTCAAACATTTGGAAATTAAGACACATGGTCAAGTGTGAGCCAGCCTCTGACAGGTTTTGAACCACTGTCTTCAGCTTGAGAGTCTTGAGAGTCTTCTGTCCTACCACTGGACCACTGAGGCTCACTCACTAATTTCTCCTGCAAATGTGATGTAGTTTATTAGTTTTAATTAAAAACAATAATTTAATGTCCTCTGCATTACAATTTTGATAAAAACTGGTTGGAGCTGATTTTGTGTTTTTGAATCTAATAAAAAATAATAACCAAAATGTAATGTACAACTGGATAGATGCTTTGCTTTCTAAATAAAATGCATTAGAAGCTGTGCACAAATACTTGGTTTGATATTACATACCAAATATGTGCGACTGGGGACACCTTTGCAGACATGAATAATTATGAAACACGAGGAAGCTGACAAATTCAACTCCAGCCTATGCATGGGATCACCAGAACAAGTTCTGAAATGATTAGCACAGATTAAACAAAAATACTTCTTACAACTCTACGTAACAATGTACTAACATTTTGCTGTAACAGTCATGCACATGTTTTAAAACAGAACTAGAACAATGAAAATAGTTTCTGCTGAAATAATTCTGTATAATTGTGGCAAGATACAAGAAGATGCAAAAACGAAAGTTTGTTTTATTTAACGACGCCTCTAGCGTACATTGATTTTTATCTTATCGGCTATTGGACATCAAATATATGGTCATCTTGACATTTTTTTAGAGGAAACCCACTGCAACCACATAGGCTACTCTTTCCGACAAGCAGCAAGGGGTCTTTTATATGCACCATCCCACAGACAGGACAGTACTTACAATGGCCTTTGATTAACCAAGCACATACCATGGCCTTTGATTAACCAGTTGTGGACTTGGAATTGAAAATTGCCCAAACTGCAATTGGGTCCACTAAGAATCATCAACCGATGACCAATCGCTTCACAGGCAGTCACGCTAACCAGAACAAGGAAAATAGTTTATGTTTACATAATTGTGTATACTTGTGTCAAAGATACAAGAAGATGCATTAGATAACAAAGTTCAATAAATCCACAGCCACTTTCTTCAGTTGATAACCTGTTTCATGATTTGCTTATATGATGCATTTTTCAAATCATGGACAATATACTGACAGAAATAAGGGATTACATCAGTAAATATTACCACTAGCCTGTCAGAATTATTCATTCATGTGTCAATAATCCATATCTTATTTTTACATAGATGTCTATTTTTAGATGTCAAACCCATGTATTTGTTATTCATGGTCTTCAGAAAAAAACTTGCTAATGCCACAAAGGCTACTCTTTCTAATCAGCAGCAAATGATCTTTTTATACATACTTACCCACAGACAGGAAAGCACAAAGCATAGCCTTTGTTACACCAATCAGTCCACCAAAGTGCACTAATCAGTTTTACAGTTTTATTTTGTTTAATAACATTAGTACAGCACACCGATTTATTAATCATCGGCTACTGGATATCATACATGTGGTAATGCTGATATGTAAAGTAAAGTAAAGTTTGTTTTATTTAACGACGCGTCTAGAGCACATTGATTTTCATCTATCATCGACTATTAGACGTCAATCATATGGTCATTCTGACATACGTATTTAGAGGAAACCCGCTGCAGTCATGTAGGCTGCTCTTCCCGATAAGCAGCAAGGGGTCTTTTATATGCACCATTCCAAAGACAGAACAACACATACCATGGCCTTTGATGAACCAGTTGTGATCACTGGTTGGAATTGAAAATAGCCCAAACTGTAAAGGATCCACTGAGAAGGATTGATCAGACGACCACCCAGTTCACAGGCAGACATGCTACCATTTGAGCTACATGCTGATATGTAGTCAGTGTGAGCCAGCCGCTGACAGGTTTTGAACCACTGTCTTCAATTTGAGAGTATTTTAACAGTATTTTCCTAAACAGAACAGCACATACCACTGGCTTTAATAAACCATTTATGGGCCACTGGTCTTGTAAGAAAAGTGGCAAATTGTTAAGACATACCATGAGAACTTTATCTGGAATGTCCCCAGTATGTTAATGGGTGACATTCATTCCCTCTGTCAAATCTTCAACTGTTACATACAGACATTACTACATTAGTACTGAATTCAAATTGTCATTACCATCCGAACTCTTTATTTCTTTCACTCAGAACAGGTGTTAATGGGTGACATTCATTCCCTCTCTGAAACCTTCAACTGTCACATACAGACATTACTACATTAGTACTGAATTCAAGTTGTCATTACCATCTGAACTTTTTATTTCTTTCACTCAGAACAGGTTCAGGCATAGAGATCCAAGAAAAACAACTGATCAGTCAATTATGATGAAGATGAGGAAATCTCTCCACTATGAAATACAACTACTGTGTCTAAAACCCACTAAAGCTCATTTTAAATGAACAGCTCGATCGCACAGGTAGTAATTTGCCCATCTCCTACAGCCACCTGTGATGGATTCAATGTGTCAGTGATATAACCTCATCACTTACCTGTGGGGCAAACTGTCCTCTAGCCATAAAATGTGGCCTGCTTGCTGATTTCTCCTGAAAACAAAATAATTCCTTTTAATTAAATTAATCCCTGCAATTAAGAAAATGTCTATGGCAAAATAAATGTTGTGGAGAAATAAATGTCCATGACATTTTCCATAACTATTTTAACATTCACACATTTCCAACTCTGAGTTTGCTAAGGAAAAAATACACATTGAAAAAGAAAAATTTAGTCCGCGGCAAAAAAAAAAAAAAAAAGTTAAAATCTCTGCGGCATTGCCGACTGCCACGACTAATTTCAGAGGTTGTTAATTACAAACAAAATAATTCAGAACCAGAACAAATTAATCATCTCAATCTGAGCCTCATTAGAATGTTGAACATGTATGTGTAGAATCACAAATAAGCAATTAAAATATATTCCACAATACTTGATAAGACATATTCCATTTGAAATGTTTTAGTTGTTTTCAGAATATGAATGTTTTGTTGGATTATTGATAGATTTTACAATCAGGCATGGCAATTGAAAAAAGTAGCTAGCGAGTATTCAGCCTACAATCCAAATCCAAGGGATGTCTAGGTCCCAACAGGGTGCAGGGGTAAGACCCCTATAGGGGGTCCAGGAGGGCAAGGTCCCATGCCTGAAAATGAATTTGGATATTTTGGAAGCAGATTTGTTGCCTCAGTGCACAGAAATAGAGAAAAACGGTTTCCATTAGTACCTACATTAAAACAATTTTTTTTTTAAACTTAAACCCTTGGGGTGTTCGGGATATATCTCGAGGTGTACCATGAACTTTACTGGCGCATATATACACCGATGGGTGACAATTCCCATGCCTGCACAATGGGTATCATTGTTAATCCTTCCTCTCTTGAAAACACATTCATATGAGCAAGTCCAAATATGCAATAGAAAGGTATGACAATTTGTATGGGGTCTACAATTTTTAACGTTTTAAAAAGTGGAGATTCAACTATGCAAATACCATGTTAAAGCCTATCTTACTTTAATTAAACATCAGCTATAAGTGGTTACCATAAATGAAACAAAGCTCAAACAAAACTTACCCTCTTCAGCCTTTTTTTCTTTTCTTTATCTCGTCTTCTGAAGTCAAGCTAGAAATAGATTACTCAGACTGAGTTACACCAGACATTTAAATGGTCACATGAACTAAATATTTAGTGGTGACATATAACAATTAAAACAATTTCTCTTAATTTCAGTTTATTTTATTTTATTAAATTTCAATGGTAAAATGCGATATATGAAATGTTATCAACAATGTTTTGATTTGATCATAGAAATTCAGTTCAAGAAAAAGTACACATTTTTTGTGTGTGTATTTTGTATTAAAATCTTTTTTTTTAAGTATGTTTTATAGACTACACTAAATAAATGAACAAATTACTGTAATGTAATACAGTGGTGTAACCTACAGGAATATTTCACAAGACACAAATAAAATCTTACTTCGGTATCTCTCCTTTTCTTGAAAATTTCATCTTCAACTTCACCTAATTCTAAATTAAAAAAACAAAAGTAATCACATATATTTAAAAATAAAGGACTGTTTATTTAGCGGCTAAAGGGTGTCAAACATATGGCTTGTGCAACTCATTGTCTTTATAGGAAATCTGCTTATAGGCTATTTTTTCCAATTAATAGCAAGGAATCATTTATATATGCTTTCCATTAGACAAGGCAGCATAAACAATGCCTTTGTTAAATCAGTTAGGAAACACCAGCTGGAACAAGCAATAGAATAGCACAAAAGAGTCTGCTGAATGGGATCAATCTGTTCAGCTGGATGTTCTACCTCTTTGTCCCTCTAAGAGTCTAACATATTCAAATGACTATTACTGCTATACTAATATACAGTAGTTTTATATATCATAAAGTGGACACTTACCTTTCATAACAAGTTGTACCCTTTCAAGATTGACAACACCACTGTGACTGATATAGCCCTGGAAGAATAAAATGAATACTCCTATATATAAAAAAAATATGCTTTAAGTAAAGCAAGAACATTTACTGACTACAGTGGATGGCGTATCTAATTGTTTAGAAAACAAGATGTTGTGATTCCTCATGGTTTAAGTTTACCACAAAATATATTTGGTGTCACTATCAAAATTTGAGATTTTTATAAGTAAAATTAATAATTAAAAACAATGTTCTTTAGTACAATCATCTACTTGTACCTCAGTCAAAATGAAATAAAGGGCTTTGAATATCAAAACATGCAAGCAAAACCATACATTTAATTCCACATATCCATAAGACAAATATATATATATATATATATATATATATATATATAATATATAATAAAAATAAAATTTAAAAATTACATATACATTCATATTATGATTAAAATAGCTGTAACATATTTCTTTGTAACTGGTATGACTACCAAAGATAGCTTGGTTATTAATAAAGTAGCATTTACTCACCCCTGTCTTGTACACAACAGTTTTATACAATTTCACCAGCCTGTCAATGGCACCTTCTCTGTGAAAAATAAAAGAACACATATTTCAAAATATGTTGAATTATATAAAAATATTTAATGTTTATGTTAATGCTTGTTAAGAGGGATGGGTGGTGACCATCTCTTTTTACACAATCTACCATGTATAATATTTTTCGATACTGCCACATAGAATAATGTTAACCTGAGATGCTTTGGTTGTAGGATCAAACCCACTTAGTGGTCTCTTTCTATGATTGAGTGGGATGTAGTTCAAATGGTAGAGTGTCTGCCTGTGAACCGGTCGGTCGTCGGATCGATCCTTCTCAGTGGACCCATTTGCAGTTTGG
>JAULBS010095357.1:0-16799 GCA_032355785.1 Symmetromphalus regularis | reverse complement strand
CTTTGTTTAACTACTGAGATATATCAATTCCTGGGGCACTTTAAGGCAGTGGAAAGTCAAGTCTTAAAGGGTTAATGTCTTAAAAAGATAATGAAATTCTTGTTGTATCGTTATTTACAAAACTTATTAGTTGAGGTCAGTGAAATGGTAATCTATTTCTGACTACATACCTTTTTCCTTTCAAGAAAGGCCAATGCTGTGGACATGTTGCTAAGGTGATGTGGTCTCTGAAGCCTTGGACCTTTTTCCATTGGCTAAAAATAAACATAAAATATAAATATAATAATGTTAAAAATATAATTTTGACTCTAATCAGGGTTTCTTCTAGATGTTTTACTGGGGGTTTTAAACTCAAACTGGCAGGCCAAAGTTTAACCAAATGCTGTGATTTTTCAGTGTTTTAAGGTACTTGTATGCAATTTTACTCATTTTAACATTTAGCATAAACCTGCTAATATGTGTAATCATGTAATATATATTTCAATTAGAATACAGGTATCTTATAATCAATCATTATCAAAGTGCAGATTTGAGCAAGTTCAGTATTTCAGTACTTGCTTACATCAATAGGGACATTTATAGATGTAGCATACCAGACTAATGGTCGCCTCAGTTATTTCTATTTTATCTGCTGTATGTGGTAAGTCTCACTGGAATGGTGTGGTCACCTCATGATACTTTAAATATTTTTACCCAAAAACTGTGCATTGATAATCAAGATAGTCATGATATTGATAAGATACTACACAAATTCCTTGCAACCTTGATCTAACTCTGCATCCAACAAATAGCAATATTAACACCAACAATATAATTAGCCAAACTGTGCATTGATAATCATGATAGTCTTATGATAAGATACTAGACAAATTCCTTGCAACCTTGATCAACCGTATACGCAAATATATTCGGGGCAAAACATTTCGAGATCAAACTTTCATTTTACACTTTCATGAGGAATTATTTTCGCTACCACATCCACCAATATAAAATAAATAAAAAATATAATATTTACCAAACTCCTTTCGGTTACAGTTTAATTAGTCAAACTGTGCATTGATAATCAAGATAGTCTTATGATAAGATACTAGGAAAATTCCTTGCAACCTTGATCAACCGTATATGCAAATATATTCGGGGCTAAAACATTTCGAGATCTAACTTTCATTTGACACTTTCATGAGGAATTATTTTCGCTACCACGTCCACCAATATAAAATAAATAAAAAGTGTAATATTCACCAAACTCCTTTCGGTTACACTTTCATTTATACATTTAGACATTCTTAATATACTATCCACAAGTTATACATGTACGTATTTCCAATAAGATATGTTATTGATTGAATAAACACACACGCATGGTGCAAACACAAATAGTCTTTATTGACAGTACCCGCAAGCTTCCGTTCAGATTAACTTAGAATATAATGCAGAATTATTGTTAAATAATCACATATAATCTTTGTAAAAACAAACAATACTGAAATCCATGTTAGTACCAAATGTCGCTAATCACATGGCCTGGTATTACGGTATGGTATATACAGCCAAACCGTAAATAAGTTAAATTCGCAACACTATCAGCATGTTCTCAATTTTCGTGGTATATTTTATTTGCAAAATGTTTTGTGTATATGGTAACTTTATACCCAACAAATAGCAATATTAACACCAACAATATAATTAGCCAAACTGTCCACTGATAATCAAGATAATCTTATGATAAGATACTATTGAAATTTCTTACAACCTTGATCTAACATTGTATCCTACAAAAAGCAATACTAACATAGAGGCACTGATTTTCCATTTCAGATTTTCCCCTTTTCTTTTTCAGAATTTAACAAGTTCCGTTTCCATAAATTTTATCATTTCATTTTGTGTTCTACTGAAATATTTTCCATTAAACACATACACACACACTCGCACACACACACACACCCACTCGCACACACAAACACACACACACGCATGCACTAACATGAATTAAAACTTGTTTAATATGCCATGACATGAGTTCGGTAATTCTAGTTATTTGCAAAAATCTCCAAATATAATTAGAATTGATCACATAAAAAATGACTCTAATTGTATCATTGTAACCAATTTTCATAGTTTTAAATTATGAAGAATATTATAAATAAATCAACCCAAAATATGTAATAAATTTTTAACTGGCGTAATTGTTGAAAAATCTGAGCAAAAGAAATATTTAAAAAACATCCGGTTTTCTCCATTATAAAAGCAACCAAATGACTGCTGATCATCTGTGGGCTAAACTAATTTGGTGTAACATGTACAGATATCAGTGTAGTCAGGTATCAATATTTTCTGTTTCCAAAATCTGTTTAATAAATAAACTGCGCTATTTGAAGACGAATAATAATGTTTAAAAAGAGAAAATCGGGAATTCCATTTCAGATAGGTTTTACTGCGATTCCGTCGGTGTTTCCGTTATCATGGAAAATCAGTGCCTCTACTAACACTAACAATATAATTAGCCAAACTCTGCTGTGCCTTGTTTGATATTTCAGAAATTCCTTCTAGCCTTGACCCAACTCTATGGACAACAAAAATTAATAATAATAACATCTAACAATATAATTTGCTAGTAGAGAGTTTGCAAGTGGTAATCTGATCATCAATATATACAGTATAACCGAGTTACTTGATTAAATGCCAGTCATCAACATTAATTTAGCCTGACATATTGAGTGTATAACAATGTAGGTACTGACAGCCTCATAGAAATAAATCAATATGCAATTACTAAATCTGGCCAAAGACTAGTAAACATTTTTGGCTCTTTTTTTAATCATACCTGAAAACTGCATTTTGTTTAAGTTTTCATAAACATTTCACGAACATTTCGTTCAAAAACAGTGAGCCTTGATGGTCAAGTGAAAGGACATCAAACTCTCAAGCTGAAGACAGTGGTTCAAAACCTGACAGAGGTTAGCAAATACTTATTGAATCAAAATTACCAATTTTTCATATCTAATAGTCAATGATTAATTAATCAATGTGCTCTAGTTGTGTTGTTAAAAAACCAAAAAAGGTTTTAAAAAATAAAGCAAATAAAAATCAAAATAAATAAAGTTTAAAAAAAAAAAAATAATAATAATTTCACTCAATGTTTGGAAGTCATTAAAATCACAATGAAATGTCTATTGACCCTTAATTAATTTTGTTCAGTATATATGCTTCTTGCTATTTCAAATATTAGGAGAGTAGTATGTAGCTCATTGGTAGAGTATGTATTGCTGGATTTGTGTGGTAGTTCTTAAGGCATTTTACCTCTATTTTTGTGCACTGCAGTCACACCTCAATTAAAGCAAGAGGCTGCTCAATACAGATGGACATTAAATTACAGGATTAACACACCGGCTCACAGATCAATGTCAAGGTTAAATGCTTGTAATAATAATAAATCTGGAATGGCTCAGTGACTATCCGGTATCACAGATGTCAATATTTGCTTACTTGTAGATCAATGAGAAAAATCTATTAATTACCATTTGATTAATTCCTGATACTTTGATCAATACAAGAGATAATTATCATTGACAGTGTATGGACATCGACCATGTTAACCAACGTACTCTACATACGTTAATAGCTGAACTCAAATAGTGAAATCAGTCAATTATTTCACTTGTCCATATACAGTGGACTTTGGCTTAACAGGCATTAATTCTATCTAATCCACAAATATGTCTAAATCAGCATCTCGTGACCCTAAAAGTACATGATTTTAGCATAATAGGAGCAGAACTTGACTCACAAGTAGAGGGTATGGTTTATTAGAATGATCCCCTTAATGGTGCCATTGGGTTGTTTTATCTTTTAGACAATGGTCCGTGACAGATGGTAGTAAAGGTCATGTGACAGATCCAACAAAGGTTTTGGTATGTGTTACCCTCTCTGTGGAAATGTATACGTAAAAGAACCCTTTCTTTAACTTAACAGTTTTCACGTTTTATGTACAAAATGGAATTCTATAATTCTCAGGTAGCAATTTGTCAAAAAACTTTGTTTAAGCCACTTGTTAAAAAATTCTATACTGATAAACTTTTAACATTATAACAAATCCGAGGCAGTGAGTAAAGCAACATATTTCAGGATTTGCAAAATAGCAATAAAATTCAGAAAAACAGACATTATTACTTCCAAATGAAATGAGTCATTTCGCTGGTGACAGAGAAAATCCATTTAACCATGGCCATGCATCATTTATCAATTTAGCTATTACTCTCTTAGAAAAATCACTGAGCAGAAAATTAGTCTTCCAGGGCATGAATAAATTGAAGTAAAAAATTAGTTCTACAAAGAAAAACACTTAAAATAGTGTTTCTAGGAACCAAGACATGCTAAAGACAAAGACTAATATGAGTATAAATCTTTTTAGTTTTTAAATATTACACAATATTTTTTTCATGAATCACAGATTATTAAATCTGAAATACAGCACATTCTTATTTAATAAGTAGTTATGAAGTTTGAAGACATGCATTGGCAGACAATGTGGAGTGTGTCTGGATGGTATATGTGGGTTGGAGTATGGTACGTGTACTGGTGTATAGTCCAAACCATTTGATGCTGACTTATTTAAACAATAATCAATAATTAATTAATAAATTATCGATTCAGTGATTACATGAATCTGCCATTATTAACCAAAATAACTTTCAAAGCAAACCCTTGTTAATTATCAATGTGTTTGTAAGCAGACATGTCACAAACACACATATTGAACTCTCGAGATTTACTGGAGTTTTTGTTGTTGGCATTAACCAGATGTATGATGATAAACGAATCACCTAGTAACACTATCAGATCCTATGTTCAGCACTGTGACTATCAATCTTATCACACAGTCCACAACTGAACCATTAACACGGGGTTACATAGACAGGTGGACTTTACCATTCTTAACACCTTAAATCTAAACGTATGTTTACCTCCCACCACTCAGTGTTTTGTTAGCAGGAATGCCAAGTCAAAGAAAATTCTGTCCACATTGAAAACAACTGTAATGGTACAGTATTGACAAAGCACTACTGATATACACCACTGTAAAGTGCTAGGACATTGGAAATCTGCCAAACGTACACGGATCGGTCATAAATTTTAACAACTTTTCAAATTTATGAAAAGCCATATTGCTATCGGATAAGCTTCACTTATAATCATAAGAGCCACAGATATATAATTTCAAGGTTGAGTTTGTTTAAAAAAGTAAATGCCTCTGTGGTTAATAGTAAGAGTAAGGTAGGTAATCGAGCAGTAGGAAGACACGTTCTGACATGTATACATATTGGAGGGATATTACGGTATATGCTTAATTAGCAAATATAAATGTAATCTTGTTCACCAAGCATTGGCAAATAACTCATTATTTGCTACAATGAGAATTCACAATTTACACATGGAGTGGTGGGAGGGGTGAAAGGAAAGTTTTAGGGTTTAAGATTAACGGAATTTTAAAAAGGTGGTGGTGTTGAAAGTGAATTTAAGATTAAAGGAATAATTAAAAATTTGGTTTGAAAAATTGTATGGGGTTTATTTTTTAGAAGCCCTGTGGAAGAATCAAATTATTTTCCACATACCATCCAGTGGTTCACAGTTGCTATAAACATGTACATAAGATGTTAAAAAGATATCAACGGCTGTGATGTGCTGTTTTATGAGAAAATCTCTTGCAAATACCTGAAGAAAATAGCCAAAATGTATGTCAGTAGTGGGTTTCTTCAATCAACCATGTGTCTCAAATGCATATAGTTGGCATCTAGTAAGACTACACTGATTAAATAATTTGTTGAGATGCTGATAAATAATAATTCTATTCCTTTAACATAAACTATCAGCTGTTTGAGGCACTAACTGCCTGGCTAAAATAGTACGGCAGGTTGCGCCAAATCATCTGTTTAGGTAGACCTGCAATATTGAAAGAACCATGACTGCCAATAGCATGAAAATATAGTCATAACAAGTGTACATTCACCAAAACTTTGATTTGATCCTCAATAACAACATTTTAACAGCTGGTCAGGAATGAAGAAACTCCCACCAACCACAATCATTGACCTCTCTATTCTGTGTGACCCGTGATGCAGTTAATGAGAAAGTGACCTGTCTATTCAGGTCTCTATAGAGACATCTCTCACACAGGTATTACAGTTCATACAGTACACCTGTACAATACAGCACACTGTCATTTCATAGGTTCCAAATATTTACAATCTTTAAGAACAATATCTGAAGATTGGAGTTTTGTTCACAGACCAAATGACTTATATGTACAGCACCAGGCATAAGAATCATTTCTAAATAACAGAAGTTTCATTAACTGTCCTTATTTTGACAAATATCTTCAATAACAATTTTCTGGACAAGACTACAATATACATGTATTGTCAGCAAAATGTGTTTTGAAAATATATTTAAAACAAGGACAATTGTAATTGTTAAACTTGTATCATTTAGAAAGGATTCCAATGGCAGGTACTGTATACATATGTCTCTTGGTCTATACAAATATGCAATAATTCAGTCTTCAGACAATTACTCTTAAAAACTATCTAAACCTGTACTATACAGCATGTTGTACCCTATACAATATAGGGAGTTTCTCAAGCATAGCTACAACACAATATGTACATGTCATGGTCAGTGGAATCACCCTATCACAAAAGGAATTGGTCATGCTAAGTTCATGAAAACTGACTACAAATGTGGTTATTATCTACTGATATACGAGACATCTTTACAAGAAAGACTGGAATGGGAAAATTAGATCCAGGAGTCCTTTTGTTATAGTCTGTAATTTTGTTCTTTCCTTTGAATAATTTGTTTACTACCTTTC
This sequence comes from Symmetromphalus regularis, assembly GCA_032355785.1. NCBI lineage: Eukaryota > Metazoa > Mollusca > Gastropoda > Neomphalida > Neomphalidae > Symmetromphalus > Symmetromphalus regularis. The sequence continues at coordinate 9,931 of JAULBS010095357.1, read as the reverse complement.
ACTAGCTTGTGAGTCTTATTTCAACACCAAAGTACATGTCTTTAAAAATCTTAAATCCTAATTAATACACTATTTAATCAGCAGTTATACAAACAGTATTTTAAACACATGTCCTGACATTTTGAAAGATGGGGTGGGGGAGGGTATCAAAACAATAGTGTTAACAAATTTAGTACTGAAAGAGGGGCATCAAAAGTACATTAAGATAAAATTATAAATGTAAATAATAAGAAATGGTGGGAATGCAGAGAAGAGCTGAACTCTCGAAACTATCCAGACTGGATTTACCTATGCATGTCTATGTCTATGTAAAAAAAACACTGGAACCATAATGAAAACCTTTTTTTTTTTATTACCCACTTAGGATCTTTTAGTGTTGAGTAAATTTATTCCAGTCATTTAATAAACATGAATACATGTAAGTATGGATCCAGAATGCAGATTAGAATGTTTCTGCATAGACTGGTTTCCTGCTGTGTGCACTGAATGAATATGAGCACGCACGCATACATACACAAATTATGCCTGGCTGATATTGACATTTAATGCAATAATTGTGAAGAATCAGTATTTTTGTATGTAAGAAACCGATCTCATTCGGCTTTTGATGGAAAAAGCTGAACCTTAAAGACAGTGATTCCCTAATGCTGTGTATGAATTTCGCATTAATGAAATAGTAAACAGCTGGACAAAAGAGTTCAATTTCTATTTGAAAAAACTTTATATTAATGACAAAGTTATACATTTGAAATTATAAGAATTGAACTTGATGATGTTTGAGCAAAACAGCTTTACACACTTTGATATGAACGGCTCCGCACTAACACGCTATGCCGTTCATACAGTGTGTAAAGCGGTTTTGCAGTTCATACTTCCATGAACCTCAAACATTATCAAGTTCAATTCTTAAATATACCTACATAATATGTACATACATACATAAGTACCTACCTACCTACATGCATAAAAACATACATACATACATCCCTGCCTGTCTGCCTGCCTGCCTGCATGCATGTAGACATACATACATATATGTCCAATATTATAAAAAATATATTTTAATTCTTACCAGTTTCTCGCCTGACAAGACTTCAAGCAGTGATAGTAAAACAACGCCATCTCTGATTTGTTCAAAAAGATTGTCAACTTTTAATGGTGGATTCCTCTGAAAAACAAACAAAAAACTACTTGTCAAACAATTGAAAATCATATATCAAATAAAATAATGTTGTGCAATGGATATTTACGGATTTGTATTTTATTTGTATTTCATATTTTATGCCAATACAATGATACATATATAGTAGGGATGCAACTACAGGCCTAAAAATGTGCAAGAATCTCAGAAACAGATTTGTATCAGCATTTCTACAAGAATTAAATATCTAAATACAAATGCAACAGAATGAAATATTTCCAAAACATTATGAAATTATAATTATGATCAAAGAATAATCAGTTTGCAAAATATTATCAAGAACGCAGAATGGAAATTTTATAATAGAAGTCAAAACTGGTATTTTAAGCACATAATTATTAGAAATTCTTGCTACATGCAGGTCTGAATTGCAATTAATTATGTAAAATAAATGATGGTCAAGTGAATTAATGTGGTAAAGTGTTCAATACTTTCTAATTACACATCTTTCAATTATGTTACAATAACAGATAACTGTGAACATGAAGCTATATCAGCTTCCAACTTGAAACATTGAAAACATGCCTGAGTCATAGCAGGATAAATAATTAATTAAAAACTGAACATATTCATTGATTTTGTTAACAAACACAGTTGGTTCATCAACTTTTGCTGTGGTAAGTTGTGCATTAACAGTACATTCAGGTAGAAAGAATTTGCTTTTCAGGAATACTAGCAAGAACTTGCTTTTTATCAACAGTAAGCTACTTGGTGCAACCCTACTGAATGTTCTTGACAATATAATAATTGTAGAGACTATTAGATGATTTTTCAGGTGATGGAACATTATTATATTTTTTTGGAAGGTTTATTGATTCAAAGGAAATTGCAAAAGCTAAACTTAGCTTCAAAGATACAACAAATATAAGATATCACCATTTATTATGAAATTTATACCCCTTGTAAAATAATATTCTTTTGTTATTTGCTTTGATAAGTTTCATAATAAGTGGTAGTGACTTTAATATTCTATTTATTAACCCAGACAGTTTTAAGTTTGCACTGCATAAATTCTTTTCTTTTTTTTTGCATGACATTTTAGAAATATCCATACCTATACAATTATACAAGACATTATGTTGAACTTTTAACTAGTTTACTGTTGTTCAGATTTTTCTCAGAAGTTATTGAAAATATGTTTCCCATTATCAGTACCCTCTGGGGCAACCACTGAAATTGTCCACGGCAATCGGCAAAGCTGTGGAGATTGCCACAGTTTTTTATTCTCCATGGCACTATTTTTGCCATGGAAAAAAAAAAGATTTTCAGGATTTATTTTTCCCATGATAATTTTCTTAATTGCAGGGATTGTTGGAGTAATAACTGTTTTTATTCTGAATACAAATAAAACTAATTATATTTACAAAATCTTTCTCATATTTATGTAAAATTATATACAATAGATTGTTTAAAATAGATCTATTAAAACTAATTATATTTACAAAATTGTTTTCGTATTTATAATGTAAAATTATATACAATAGATTGTTTAAAATGGATCTATGAAAACTGGCCTTGGTGGTGTATTGGTCTTGTGAATGAGATCAAGGTTGGTACATGTATATGTAGGTACTGGGTTTGAATCCTATTCAGGGCAAAGGATTTTTAATCCAAATTCCAGCTAAGGGTAAGTTCATCAAGGCTTAATAAAAAGTCATAAGGCCACTTATACTAAAAACATTATCCACAATAAGTGGTTAATGGTATAACAAGTGTTATGGTTTGTGCTATCCAGTCTGCGGGAAAGTGCACATAACAAATCCAAGTGGGTTTCATTTATCTGTCTAAATCTATGTAAACACGTTACATACATATTAAAAGTATATCAGTGTCTCCTCATCAACAGAGTATTCTTCAAGAAAAACAAGCAATGTTGATGTAAATAAATCTAACTATCTAATCCACTGACACCAAGTCACAAATTTCCTACAAAACATACAAATATTTGAAATAATATCCAGTGTTATCACCAGCCTACATGCATTACATGTAAACCAAACTGAGAACCAAAGGATCTGTCTGACAGATAAGATTAAAAATAAACAAGATTTGAGAAGACAGTATTTTATTTTTTTATTAGTTTTTTTTTATCTACATGTATATTGTTCCAACTAGTTCCTGTGTAGATTGTTTTTGATAGGGTATACATTTCAGGGGAAAAAATGGATTTTCAATTATAGCCAAAATTCAGATTATTTTTGGGAAAAGTGGAACAACATTAATTGGGAGGGGGCATCAGCATTTTTTTCCTTTGTGGAAATGGTTTACACTCTTCACTGAGTGTAGCTTACTATGTTTAGAAGAGTATCTACATGTATTTTGTTAAATACATTTTGTATGCATTGTAGAAAGGACTTTATTTTCAGCATAATGTATGTTTATTATTTACCTGACAGAGGTATGTGTTCATCCAATTAGTAAACGTCTTCTTTTGAACTCTTTCTTGCTCATCTGGAAAAACAAAACAAAGCTTTATAGTAAATATTGTCACTTATGTACACTAAGAGTTAAAATGTAATGTGTAAGACACACAACATGGGTGGCCACGAGATTATACATATATCAACGTTCTGTATAGGGCAGAATGTCAAACCTCATGGTGCTGCTGTGAAATTCTACCCATGGTATACTACTAAATATTTCTCTATAAATTTCTAACACATAATATGTTTTACATTAATTAGTATTATATAGGTCTACACATATATGTATATTGTATATTGGTGTGTATGCCAGAAAACTATCCTTACATCAATTACTTTCTACAGTATTCTCTTTCACATTAACTGTATCATGCATTAAATCAATGTATCAATGTGCTCTAGAAGCATCGTTAAATAAAACAAACTTTACTTTAAATCAATTAAGTGCTGAATAGATTTTTTTTTTAAATTATTATCATCCCCTCCCACCACCACTACCCTCCACCACAAAATCAACAAATAATAATTATTGGTACCCATATACCCCAGTTTTTAACCATATGATACTACACATTTGCTTTGTAAAATAAACATTTCATCCATAAAGGTAAACCAAATTTATTGTTTCTGATTTTATTAGCACTCTGTGGATACCACTTGTGATGGAAGATGGAAAATAATCAAATGGAAACATCAGCAGATGTCAGTACATATACCGGTAGATGTTTTCTTGGACGGGAGTCAAAAGAATTAAAACAGAACAGCTGTGTTCAGTGGAAAATATTGTTCGAACTGAATTAATTAACATAATTATTGTAAGGCACTCTGATAAATACTTGGTCCAGTGAGTAAAATTGTTAAGCCATAAAATGTATGCTAAATCATGTCTAAAACCTAAGTGTGCATGTGTGTAGTGAAAGCAGTAAGATAAATATGTAAAACTTCAAAAAGATTTGTGATCTTTATCCAAAGTTCCACAGTGGACTTTATAATCAACTGATCTAGATCAGTCTAAAAATATCTGTGGGGGTGCTAGCATGTTGTATACTAAAGTGCAGAAGGTATTCTATACAACCGTTAATAATTAAAATAGAAGTGGAAAGGAATTTTAATTGTTTTTGTACAATTAAATTTTAGAGTTAATTTACAATGATGAAAATAAACTGACCTGACAAATATGATAAACAGATGAGCAGAAAAAGATTAATAAGTTGATACCCATTTGTGATTGTAGAGGTCACTGTGACCTTCAAATATATATAATATACAGACAATGACCAATATCATAATTTTATTTTACTGGAATCTATTTAAAGGATAATGTATAAACTTTTATCTCCATATTCAGTTTGACACATACATGATAACTAAAATACCATAAATAAATCACTGTCAAAACAGTGATCATAACAGGTACTGGCAACAGATAATGTTTTGTCTGTTCATTCCATGCTAACACAAACAAGTGACCTAACACAATAAATAGTAAAATGTAATTACATTTGTAGGTCATAATCAGTGGTGCATGTTTAAATATATACGTAGACAGCTGTTGTTATGTAAGTGACATACACAACTGTGTGTGATTAATACTTCTCAAATCTCATTTACAGAAATGAATGAATCAGTTATGATAAATGCAATAAAAAAAAATTTGGGGGGGTTTGTTTTGTGTAACGACACTCCTAGAGCACATTGATCTATTAATCATCAGCTATTGGATGTCAAATATTTGGTAATTTTGACACGTGATCAACTGTGAGCCAGTCAACAAGTTTTGAACAACTATCTTTAGCTTGAGAGTCCCCAGTGAATGGTGACAACTCTCAAAGCAAACATTTATGTAATGTGGGTAGCACACTATATACAGGAAATTTCTGATTACATAAAGTCAGTGATGTATGTACTGTGAAAAAATTATTTGCAGTGTAATGTAATTTCACATGGAAAACAAAGGTCACTGATTAAAAGTCAAACAGGATGAAAGTTCTGTAGGATCTTATATAATTGCATGTAAATTCTAACAAAACATACTCCCTAGGATTATTCAATATAATTAGTACTACATACACAGAAATGTATCCAAGGTTACTTTACTAAAATATGTCTTTCAAAAGTATGTATATTATTTTTAGATATCATTTTGTACATGTATAGTTTTGGTAGATATGGTTTTGTACGTAACTTGAATACCATACTGTACACATGAAAACATTTTCTCCTGCAGTATTGACTCACAACCAACCTTTCAACTTGAATTACAGATGTTGCAAATAATGAGCTGCAGACTGACCACATGCAATGACAGTCAGTGAAATGAACATAATTGTGTGTTTATCATTAACTATCTACATAACTCCTTATTTCTCACTAACCTGCAAGAGACATGGTGTTAATTTCTCTCCTCCATTACATAAAATCAAACTGATTGAGATTCTGTGGCAGTTCCTGTATTGACATTACGCACCTGAATGTGGTTTACAGATGCTTGTGAAGGGTGGGCAATATGAACAGTGTAAAAATAAACCTCTATTTGCTTAAAATACACATGATGCTATACCACTGACATGCAGAGCACCGCACCGCACAATACGCAGCAGTAAGAGAAATTCACGGACTTTCATATAAACATGTGGGTGTAAAACACATAACCTTGTCACCTATACACCTCAGTATTACTGTAATCAACTAATTAATAGTCTTATAGCCTTCACAAACCACACGCAGATGGTTTTGTTTATTAGAATACTGGAAACTCCCAAGTGTTGGAGTGCTTCAAGGGACATAACTGACCCACACTTTATCAGTGGAATCTCAGTAACAGATATGTCTGGCAGATGTATAAGTCAGTTCATTTGTTGCTTTGATGTTAATCTTTATGTTGGAATGGAACTTTGTATTTAAGTTATTGCCATTTTTGCAAAGCTTTCTTCACTATAACCTTCCTGAACCAGGGGAGGTTTCAGTGCATATGCCCCCATCTCCTGTGCATGCTAATCAGATGCGGATCTGATCCTAATATCTAATTAGAAATAAACCACATGTAGATTTTGAATTGTGATCTATACTTACAAACAGGGCTGAATACAAGAGGTTTAAAAAAACGTGTGCCATATGTTTGAGAACACAGACAAATCGCTAATTGTATACAAACATGTAGTGGACCCATGTCTAAACTGAAATCTATCAAATATACAGCCCTCTTTATAAAGTACTTGACTGATTTCATTTCTTCAACTTGGCTAAAAAATACTTTCTAAACCAGAACATTTAAAATAAACATATTAATATTTTTTTTTTAAAAATTAAATTATTTTCCTGGAGAAATGTTCTGCCCATGTCATTAAACCAGTACATTTTGTTAATACCACATTGATCTTAAGGTATGCAAAACATCCATTTATTGTTATCAAATTAATAAGAAGATTTGTATTAACAAAACAGTGTGACAATTAATAAAACAAGCAAAGAGTTGCACATCAATATTCCAATAAAGTTATTCATGTGTCCAGATTAGATTAATAATGCACTGAATATGATTATAGAACTCTTAACATTGATTTCTTCCTTGTAAAAATAATGTGTCTACATGCATATATACAAAATACATTACATAAGTATTGTAGCAACAATACCATCAGTTTTGTTGTTATTCACTCTCAAGCTTCATTCATTTTCAAATGCTTATAAAAATATTATGTGTACAGATTAATATATTGTATAATGATATACAACCAACAGCATAATAGCCTTTTTGTTATTCATTCCCCTACATTATTTCTTTTAAAGTTTTATTCCGATTGTATTGATATTTGAATGCTATGGAAAAACAATGCCGTGTGAAATCAATATATGAGAGGATTATTGTGGAAAGAAATCTGTTCAATAAAGAACATGCAACCCCACAACAGTTATAAATGAAAGTCTTCTATACATGCGATGTGGAAACACAATTATTATTGTATTCTGTTAATGTAAAATATTATCTTGTTGTAAATTGTCCCCCTCCCCTACCTTCCTGTACCATCATCAAGAGTGATGTACATATATCTATTAAGCCTCTGTGGACCAGCGGTAGGACATTGGACTATCAAGCTGAAGACAGTAGTTCAAAACCTGTTGGATGCTGGCTCACACTGACTAGGTGTCATAACAATCAAATGTTTGACATCCAGAAGCCAATGATTAATAAATCAATGTGCTGTAGTGGTGTTGTCAAAAAAAAGAACATACATGTACATGTATATCTAAGTGGTACAGCACATCTCTACAGTCCAGTTTGTTACAGGATTTATCTCCATTAGTGGACCATTATGCTATTCCCTCTTGCAGTCTGTTCTTTACAACTGTTTATCAAAGGGTTTGATATTTGTTATGTCTATCAAACAGTGCATATAAAAGACCCCTTGTGGCTGTGTGGCAAGTGTTTCATGTGCAGACTATGATCCTCACAACTCAATGTTCAGATGTAAACTGAAAACATCATTTGATCACTGTAAGGTACATATATCTTATAATACATCTACCACTTTGTACCCCCAGCAATTTGCAGTGATAGTAAATATAATGTTACAAGTACACAACCAAGTAAATGCACTCAATTTTCAGATGCACAAACTGAAAGCATGATAATGATCAATGTCAGTTATCCAAAAATACATAATATACCTACATGTACCAGGAAGAGAAATGATGGGTGGACTCACAATTAGGATAAGTTACAGAGTAATCCTCATGATGAGGATAAACCAGGATAATCTGTCAGGCTCTACCTACAGTATATGACTAGAATTATAGGATTTTATCTTGTATGTAAAACATATTAAGATAAAACTCTGTAATCCTAGGACTTCAAACATTTTATCATGTTTAGGAACATTTAACTCTTGCTCCCAATGCATGCATCGTTATGCAGTATCATGCACCTAGTTATTATACAGTAAAATATTTATTTTTAGGTATCATAATATTATATTTGTATGTACATGTATGTATATTCTTTTCCTGATGTAGAATGTAACTTGCATTAAAGTTTTATTTTTATCTTATCACTCTTCCAAATTCAGTTTGAAGATGGGGTAAAAACTGCTCTCTTAGAGTTACACATTCTTCTGCTATATTCACTCTCCTTATTACTATGCAGTAACAAGGAGTGAATTCACTCCCTGTATTTAAGAGAAATTATGGTCTCCAGTCAACAAGAAAAGGGATCAGTGGCACGTGTATGGGATCAGTTACAATCTTGTATGATGGCCGGACAAGTGTAATCAAGATACATCATGTTAACCAGTCCACAGCACTTGACTTATCTCCAGCTGGGCAGGCTGCTGTGTAGGGTGTTGATGTCCTTTTGTCATTGTAACCCACATAAACAAGATAAGGCGACAGTGATTTCATGTTCTCTGCTACCAAAATGCCAGAGCTGAGCAATTCAACACAATGTTTAATGGTTTTTAAAGTCTTCTAAAGCCCAGTGCTTATATAATGAAATGAAAGACTGGTGGTGTAAACAGATGTTATTGGAGTATAGTGAAGAAAGTTGTACTTCTATGTGTTTAATGAGACAGAACATCTTTTATTTGCACATTGAATCTCACCAATGTGTACAGGTTATATGTTTGTATTATGTGATGTTTTCATCATAGTGATTCAGCAAATAATAAGTGTACAACAATTGTAATAGTACATGTATGTAATACAAATGTAGGTATAGCTACCTGTATTCAACTATTTTAGATAATAAAACCCCAAAAATAAAGTCACTATCTGAACAACTGATACCAACTGTAATTATCAGAGCATGTGTTCCTAAGTGTGATGAGGCAGATATTTAAATGAATTGGATTTTTTAAAACTTCAATTCTCAGACTAAAAGGACAAATCTAAACTACTCAAACATGTAGAAAGTAAACCAGAAAGGAAGCAGTGTTAGAAATTTAAAAATGTATGATTATCTTGGAGCAAGTGGTCATTCACAGTTGTTTATTTGTTGTTCTGTGGAAAGGGAAGGGGACGGCATTAAATAAACAATCACAGTTGTTTATTACATGCACCTATTTGTATAGTGAACTAATTTCAAGATTACCACTCTGCTTAATATTTTGATATTTCAATCACAATTTTAATGATAAAATTAAATCTGTATGATCTTTACCCGATCCACAACCCCCACTAAACATCATATGCAGTACAACAATAACTGAATAAATAAATGTAGACCTATGTGTCAATATAAGTTGTAGAAGCATCACGAGGGGTATATGGCTTTTTATGCACCCTCTGTGTGTTCTTTTACCCTGAGCCGAAG
>JAULBS010095347.1:0-16804 GCA_032355785.1 Symmetromphalus regularis | reverse complement strand
CTATTGGACGTCAATCATATGGTCATTCTGACATGTATTTAGAGGAAACCCGCTGCCGCCACATTGGCTACTCTTTTTCCGATAAGCAGCAAAGGGTCTTTTATATGCACCGTCCCATAGACAGGACAGCACATATCAAGGCCTTTGATAAACCAGTTGTGGACCACTGGTTGGAACGGAATATAGCCCAAACTGCATATGTGTCCACTGAGAAGGATCGATCCAAAGACCGACCGATTCACAGGCAGACATGCTACAATTTGAGCTAAATCCCGCTCCGTTTTTTGACATCCAATAGCCAATGATTAATAAATCAATGTGCTCTAGTGATATCTTTAAACTTTTTATTTTAAATTGTTAGCAAGTTGTGTAACACTGTCTTAAAGGGGGATCAGTCAGTTTTTGTACCAATCAAAAAAACTGGGTATCATCAAAATACTATTTCAACATAATTATTGTAGACTTTTATTTGATTATAAATATAATAAAACATATCTGTCTGCTTTTGTGTGCAAATAAAAATATTTTTATAGCTATGGCTATGAGTGCAACCAAAAATAATATTTGCACTTTACGAAGAACTAATCACAAACATCGACCAACAAAGATGGCCATGTTTACAGCTGTTAGGTTACATCTGCTACAGTAGTTTCATGATTATGTAATCAGTATCAGATATTTTGATGGGATGAAAGCGCTGTAAGACAAAATAACCAGTTATACATAAAGCAAACAATACTGTATTTCAATGTACAGTCAAACCTGTTCATGCGGCCTGCTGCATTAAGCAGCCACCTGACTTAAACAGGCACATTTATTTTATCCCAAATCAGCTAATTTAGTATAATTTAACCTGTATTGAGCAGCCACCTGTTTTAAGAGGCAACATTTTCATACTTCCTTGGTTGGCTGCTTAAGACTACATGTATATTGTAATTTTATGCTTGAAAATAAATGAAAAGTACATTATTGTTTTTTTTTGTTTTGACCAACTGTCGATGTATAACAGAGCTTTTAGTCAGTTGTAATTCGGTATAAATCATTAAATGATTATATTTTAAAAATAATTACATAAACTTTAAATTTATATACATTTGTATGTATTATATAATCTGATATACTTATATTTTAATAATTTCATAAATTATGTCATAATATATAAATTTATGTAATATTTACTGTATATAGAATCTGATGTAATACAAGTGTAATACAAAATATATAAATTAAGGTAATATATAATGTAATATCTGATATAATATAAGTGTAATACATACAATATCATGTAATATGTAAATTTATTTAATATATATATAGAATCTGATGTAATACGTATTATAAACATTTATATAATATATACCATATAAAAATAGAATTATAGATTCTAGTGTAATACAGATGTGTTGCATGTATATATACAGTCTCATGTACCTGTATATCATAAGGTTGATTACCTTATTTAAGTTATGTATGCTAGGTTTATAATTGTAATGTCTTCTGTTAAGGGAAGTTACATGTACATGCAGAGCATGAAGTTGATGAACCTATTATTAACATACATGTAGCATCACAACAACTCGACATCTTCGACACACAGCACTCATGCAAATCATTGTCTCAAAATGCATTTAAAAACATAATCTGTAGCATTTAAGAGACACCGAAGTTGATCAAATTCCAGTACAGTATGTGATACAGAGATCAATAAGGTTCATTAATGCAGAAAGTGTTGGCAGGCCATAGCAGACGGCAGGCAGCACGTCGTCTGCATTAACATAATTTCTACAGTGTGTTTTATGGCTTGTCCCTTGCAAATCAATATTCCAGTTGTGATCCTTCCTGCATTCACTAACATTGGATAACAACCTCATTCATCTGGAATTCCTGGTATCTTGGCAATCAAAACAGCAGAACTCTGCCTCACCGTAACCTTCGTGTAGACATGTAGATTTATCCACCTCTCTAACTCTACACGGTACATCTCTGCATAATGTGAGCTTGGCAGGTTTATGCAAGTCATTATGGTGAAAGAATGGTAAACAAGTGGTGCCATTTTTGTTTGTGGTGTTGCTTGTGAGACAAGTATGGCAGAAGAGACAATATACTTATGTAATTTCCGTGTTTCTGTTGATGGGGACTGGCTGTGTCTGCGTGAGCTCAGCGACGTTCAATTGGAGCTGACGGGGGATGTTATGCTCTCGTCAACTGAAGATGGTAGGTGCAAGAGGTCATGTTGACACCTTGTTTCTTCATGGTTTTTGCATCTTGAGAAATATACTGTCACTGTGTCTGTAATATATGTTGGTTGGTTACATGCCAGCATTTAATATGTGTTACCTATTAATTTCTACATACTATGTATTTTATTCATATCTTAATTATGTTACTGGAACTATTTGATTTAAATATTAAAATATATTAAATATTTATTTCTAAGAAAACGGTGACATAATATTAAAGCATAATGTGTATGCTCAAAGATTGTGTGATATTTTAGATATTGCACAATCTAGTAATATAATTATAATTTTATGAAGGGCCATTAAGTTACTGAAACTATTTGATTTAAATGTTAAAATATATTAAATATTTATTTCTAAGAATATGGAGACATAATAATGTGTATGCTCAAACAATGTGTGATATTTTTAAGTATTGCGCAATCAGTAATATAATTATCATTTTAAGAAGGGCCATTAAGTTACTGGAAAGATTTGATTTAAATGTTAAAATATATTTAATATTTATTTCCAAGAATACGGAGACAATAATAAAACATAATGTGTATGTTCAAACATTGTGTGATATTTTTAGATATTACACAATCCATATATAATTATCATTTTAAGAAGAGTGATTACTATATTGTTTTTTAGATTAATATGTTTCCATTTTAATTTTATCATACTTTAATTGATATTTTGTTCTACAGCTTGGGAATAATGTCACCATGGTTAAATATATAACAGTAAGATGTATACTGCTGAAAACAATTAGGGAACACTAAATAATTCAGTGTAATTTCATAATGTTATTTTTAATCCTTATCAGTTAATAAATCATTTAAATCTTTTCCATTGAGTTTGTGATTTTTACCATGATAGCGATATTTATATTATTATTTATATTGTATATATAGTTTACTTTATTCAAAATGACCTCTTTACAGACATTTAGAATAATGTTTTTAATTTAAACATAGCTTAACCCCAAATAGCCAGTGTTTATTTTTGTTGTTAAACCAATACACAATAATAATAATTAAACATTTTCTAGGTTTGCATTTGATTGTGCAGGAAAATAATATAAGTTGTAGAAGCATCAGGAGGGGTATATGGCTTTTTATGCACCCTCCATGTGTTCTTTTACCCCAAAGTCTCAGGGTAAAAGAACACACAGAGGGTGCATAAAAAGCCATATACTCTGAGAGATGCTTTTACAACAAATGTATCTTGTCGACATATTAAACTATATACAATAGTTAATTAATAAAAGTAATGCAAGAGAATAACACTCGGAATGTCGTTCAGTCGATCACCGGTTTTGCCGATAATTGTTACATATTTAGTAATGACATTTTTATGTAGACGTCATGGATATAATAAAGATGGCGACGCAGAAGACATGTTGTTGTTTTGTAATACTGTAAGTAAATAGGATAAATAGAATTCGCTACTAGTGTTTGTTAATATGTAAAATATCAACCGAGTGTTTGTTAATGGGTATATGTCTCGACATATTGATTATGAAGTTTGTTTTTAATATAATTGGGGTGGCAGTAAACTGTTGAAAATTACAGACGGCAAACAACCAATGGGATTAAATCACTTTATCCGCTATTCATTGTCTGTTGTGTACAGACACACCTGTCATGTGGTTTAGGTAACAGTCACCTTTGAAAAGAAAACATATTTTATGTTATATGTGCCTGTCACAAAGACTCAATGGCACCTACTGGGTAGGTTTTTATTTTTTTTTGCGGGGCATTGTGGGGGAGGTTTTTTTGGGCTGTGTTGTTGTTGTTTCTTTTTGGGGGGAGTTACCTTTTGAGTTGTTACACACAACTGATAATGTACAATAATACATTATTATAATTACATACAGTGTAATTAAAGTATGTAGTTATACAAATATGTAAAGTCATTAAACACACTTTTTTCTTTTTGTCCTTTTAGTCATGATATGAGATATCATATATAGATGTGAGGTCTTTGTTGTGATGTATGACATGCTGGTGCTGACAATGTTCTTAAATCTGTGACAGTATTATGTGTTATTAAACAAAGCGAATCTATCTATAACTTACAATCTTGAGTGTTAAATATTCATTCATTTAAGGAATATCTCTTATTTCTTTTCGATTCATCAGGGTATGAGCAATAAAAACATTTGCAAACTCTGAATCGACGAACCCGTCACATATTTGTTTGCGGATGATTTTTTTTCTTCATCCCCTGATTAATCTTAAAGAAATAAGAGACATTCCGTATAATTAAATTTGGGACATACATTTTTATTAATTACACAAACAAGTTCGTATTTTATTTTCATTTATTATAGGAAAATATAGCAATATAATGCTCAAGAATACTAAAAAAAAGCAAATATTTTTTAATGATGTCATAGTTTATGACGTTGTAATGCTAATCCCCAGTCTAAATATAGTTTGTAAACATGGCTGTTACAAAGAAGTTCCATAACAACGTATTTTTACATTCATTGATTAACAAACCTCATTGCTAATGGCTTGACCAATGAGATGCCTTTAAACTGTAATGATTATAATAGAAATTTAATTATTGTAGTACAAAATGCATTATTTGTTTTGTTAAGGCAGACCTAAAATCAATCCCAATTTTCTGGTGTAACAGTATATCTTTAAACTTACATAGGCAAGAAATCAATATAAAGATATGATGACAACTTTGATACCACTGACATCTCATTATTTTACCCACAACCCACATACAATGTATATCTTGTATCCGTATCACAACTTATTAATTTCTTGACATTAATTTCATGGCTTGTGGTATATGAGAATTTATTGTCTATCCAGCTAGATTTTGACATTATCAGTTGAAAGCATGCAAAAAGATAACATGAATCACTTTATTACTCCATCAAGCCAAACTTTATCTGTATACTTATGTGTAGCTACATAGTCCCTGTACATGCACATAAATCTGAGAAGGCAATCTGGCAGAAGATATAATTACAGGTTATCAGAATTCACCTGCAGGTGGCCTCTTTTCCTGTTTACCTATGATGTCTTATCGGAATAAAAGCTATAAAAAATACATAATTATATCAGTGGCGGTTATAGGTGGTGTCCCCTCCTCGATTTAGATAACATTAAAAAAAAATATTATAATTATTACTATTTTTATTTTTTTTTGGTTGTCATTAAACAAAACTATAAAAAAAAAAAAAATTATATACCAGTGGTGGATCTAGGTGGGGCCAGCCCCTCCTTTCCCCCAATTTAGCAATATAAATTTTAAAAAAATTAATTATAATAATTATAATTGTGGGGTTTTTTTAACGTTAAAGAATCCAGCATCATTTTATTGAACCCCCCTCCCCACCCAAATGGATTTTCTGGATCCACCACTGTATACATGTATGTGTGCTGTTTGCTTATAACTATCACTGAAAAACTGGCTTTCTCAATTTCACGTTAATGGAGGCACTTAGGGCATCATTTAACCATGATACTAAAATGTTTACATTTCAAATGTGGTTATTACATTGAGGAACACATCAAAGGTGAGACCAGATAACCTCAGTATGAGGTTGATCTAGTTAATTTACATAAACAGTGGGGTAAAGTTGTGCAGGAAGGTGGCTGGCAGGTCAGATAGAAACATAATGTATACATGTATATACATGTACATGCAGAATGTAATACTTAATTTATACAAACACACTTTTTGTGAATTTTTTGGAAAAGGATTTAAATAACATTAAATATTAAAAATTAAACAATATTTGTCATATGTGAAGCACACTTTTTGCTGCTTCAGAACCAAAAGGGTGCAAGTTGTGGTAGTAGATAAAGGAGAAAAGTGCCAAAAACTGTTTCTCTCACCTAGACACAAGTTTTATGTGTAATATCTTTTGATTTGAAGATAAATGTGGGATAGATTCAGAAACCTACATACACCCTTTGTGTACCAGATGCAGGGCATTGAGTGATACCATTAAGTGCCAAACCCAGACTAACACCATTTTGGTTCTAAAGCAGCAAAGAGTATGCTTCACATACCAAAATTGTTGTTTTATTTTTTAATGTTATTTAAAACTTCCTTTTGATGAGGTGAAATATTCCCTTAATTATTAAGAAATTAATTAAGAAGATTTATTAAATTTGGAAGAATGTGCTCACAGGAAAATAGTGACAAATTTAATAGTAATAGAAAGGATCATTTTCTAGACCAACTATCAGTTGAAAAAAATGCTAATATATTTTGGTGTGGCTTTTTTGGTTTTGAATTAGTTTTTTTTAAATTATTATTATTTATCAAACTATAACCAGTTAAAATTTAAATGCAAAAATTACATATTATTCAAATAACTACATGTACATGCATTTTGGAACGTCTACTGTACATGCATTTTTGCAGGTATGCCTGTTGTATTTTGAACACTGATCTTAGATATTAACACTTTTGACCTATCCATCAACCTTTTTCAAAATACCTTAATTATGGATTTCCAAAAAGTTCATAAATATTTACCTTTTATTATTATTTGATTTTATTGCCCCCAAATGAAATTGACAATGCCAATGTTTTCATTTTGTAGGCTGTGATCCAAAGACGATTGAGCGAGCGAATCTTCTGAACGTTGCCAAGTTGATCATCAAGGAGCTGATAGACTCATCGCTGGCTCATGGACGAATGCTCGACGATGACCATGTTCCTCTACAGCAGTTCTTTGTGGTTCTTGAACACGTCTTGCGGCATGGCTTACGACGTAAACATTTAGCTTGTTACATTTATTTATCTTGTTACATTTATTTGTCTTTCTACATTTATCTTATCTCTGTTACTGGCTGATCTGCAGGTTAATTTCTTACCCAGTAATTCAGGGCAAAGTTTGGTTATAAAATTTAATGTTCTGTTAAAATTAGTGTGTAATAGTGTCTGTTTCATTCTTCTGTTTGGTATCATTGATTTGTATGTTCAAATGTATGTATAAATATTTTATAAAAATTAAATTTAAAAAAGGGACATCCTCAATAGCTGATGTTTACTTTTGTAGTAAGGGAGTGGGGGGTGTCATTAAATAAACAAATCTGCTGTTTTTAAAGTAGGTGTAATTTGGGAAGAGAAATATTCTCTTCATTCTATTTTCCTTCTTTTTTGTAATAATTATTTTATTATTTTATTTGATTATTGCAGCAAAAAAAGGTTTACTGCGGGACAGACGAGAGTTTTGGGGAGTTTTGGAGAACATTGAAAAGTTTGCTCCTGAAGCGGGTGAAATTACCACGAGTGTGCGGGACATGCCCCATGTTAAGTATGTAAACAAAGACTTTTTGCAGTTATGGTTGGGAATATTATACGCATGTACAGGGTATGACCTAAGTTTAAAAAAAAAAATTCACTCTTAAAAAATATAAATTGCCTCTACAATAATTTTGAACACTTTATTATATTGAATTATCACAATGGTTGGATTGAAGAATATTTGAATAAAACACTTGTTGTTTACGCTTATTTTCATGCTTAAGGTTCAAGCACGCTGTTCTGGGCACACAACTCTGCTTCCTGTGTGCTGTCTGTTCAGGGTAGAGATTAGTGTTAGTACAAGAGATGAAACCCACTGCCACCACACTAATTCGGCTACTCTTACTGATAAGCAGCAAGGAATCATTTATATGCACTATCTCACAGACAGGATAGCACATACCACAGCCTTTGATAAACCAGTTGTGGACCACAGGTCAGTGTAACTGGTATTCACCTCACTGAGACTTGCGGAGCGCTCACTCTAATTTGGCCAGTACTGAGATTGAAAATCCCATACCTTGATTGAGATTTGATCCCAGTACATTCCAGCCACGAGTCTTATAGCTCAACCACTACACTCCTGGGACCAGAATAAAACAGGAATACAGTCATGACTCTTTATTAAAGCAAACCAGCCTCAGTGGTTAAGCTGTCGGTCTCACAGCTGGTAGGTACTGGGATCAAATGTCAGTCGAGGCATGTTATTTTTAATCTTAATACCAGCTCCAACCCAGAGTGAGTGCTGTCGTGTCTGTAGAAAAGTGCATATTAAAGATCCCTTGTTGCTAATCGGAAAGAGTAGCCTATGTGGTGGTAGTGGGTTTCCTCTAAAGACCATGAGTCACAGAATACCATATGTCAGACACCTAATCGCCACTGAATAAACAATGAGCTGGGGTGTTGATAAACAAACAATCCTTTCCTTTTTAAAAAGTAAAGATTGTTTTATTTAACGATGCCTCTAGAACACGTTGATTTTTATTTCATCATCGGCTATTGGACGTCAATCATATGGTCATTCTCACATGTCTTTAGAGGAAACCTGCTACTGCCACATTGGCTACTCTTTTCGATAAGCAGCAAGAGATCGTTTATATGCTCTTTCCCACAGACAGGACAGCAAATACCACAGCCTTTGATGAACCAGTTGTGGACCACTGGTTAGAACGGAAAATAGCCCAAACTGCAATGGGGTCCACTGAGAAGGATCGATCCGACGACCGACCATTTCACAGGCAGACACTACCGTTTGAGCTACGTCCCACTCTCCTTTCTTTTTTAATGCAAACAAAATGTTATCTTCACTAGACACAGACCACATTTACATATTTTTATTTCAGGACTGCTTTGGGTAGAGCACGAGCTTGGATCCGACTGGCCTTGATGCAGAAAACACTGGCAGATTATTTCAAATTGCTCATAGAAAAAAAAGACAATTTGCTCAGGTAAAACAGGTTTTTTCTCACAAAGCTAGCTAACTCCATGTGATGTCGCAATGTTTGTAAAACAATGTTTTACAGTTCCCAGTCCTTGCTTAATACCTAAGTAGTGACAAAAATGAGAAAAACAAGTGTTGCATAAATATTGTTAAGTGTGTAGCAATGAGTTATAATACATTAAAAGTACATTTTATGCAATCATCTTCATTTATCTAGATTGTGGACTTAGTGAGTTTTGTGAAATTTGTATTTAAAAAAACACAGCTTTAAGAGACTGTGAGTAATAAATAGAATATCCAACTCACTTCTCAGCAGTACTCTTTTATCTTTACTTTTAAATTGATGTCCTTCATTCAGCAGTTCTTTTCTGCAAGATAAACCTTATTTCCTTTTTCTAAAGCTCAGGTGATGTGTAAGTCTATATGTATTGTGTTTTAAAGTGAGTTTTATGAGCCTGGTGCATTCTTGATAGAGGACAATGGTTTGTTATAGCTGGGGTGTAACTGTATGTATTGTGTTTTAGAGTGAGTTTTATGAGCCTCATGCATTCTTGATAGATGACAATGGGATGTCATAACTGGGGTGTAACTGTTTGTATTGTGTTTTACAGTGAGTTTTATGAGCCTCATGCATTCTTGATAGATGACAATGGGATGTCATAACTGGGGTGTAACTCTGCATGTATTGTGTTTTACAGTGAGTTTTACGAGCTTGGTGCATTCTTGATGGAGGACAGGGGTTTGTTATAACTGGGGTGTAACTCTATATGTATTGTGTTTTACAGTGAGTTTTCCGAGCCTGGTGCATTCTTGATGGAGGACAGGGGTTTGTTATAACTGGGGTGTAACTCTATATGTATTGTGTTTTTCAGTGAGTTTTATGATCCTGGTGCATTCTTGATAGAGGACAAGGGTTTGTTATAACTGGGGTGTAACTGTATGTATTGTGTTTTACAGTGAGTTTTACGAGCCTGGTGCATTCTTGATGGAGGACGAGGGGATTGTAATAGCTGGGCTGCTGGTTGGCCTGAACGTTATTGACTGTAACTTCTGCATCAAGGGAGAAGACTTGGATCAACCTGTAAGTATACAGAAGCCATTTACACCAGTGTTTCCCAGCCTGGGTCCATGGACCCCTTAGGAGTCTGTAAAACAAATTGAGGGTCTGCAAAGTCAAAGGGAAAATTAATATGACTGGACATAGTAAATGCAGATGTGGGGTCATCAGAGATTTTTTAAATATCCTAAAGGGTCTGAGTGGGAAAAGGTTGGGAACCATGGATTTACACTAAGTGAGACACCGTGATAGCTGTAAAGATTTGCCTAAGTTTGGCTGCTATTATTTATTGGTTTTGGTGATAAAAGATGCTGATTTCATGGTAATTACCAATTCCATACATTTGCAAACATAGGTAAGGTGATCAAAATAAACAAAATGTTCGTACACGTGGAATTATACTTTGCTGTGTTGGCTATTGTAATTGTTCCATTTATGTTTGTTAACAGAATTTTAGAACAGTTCTCTCCTTTTTCAGTTATCTCCCCTTATGAATTCTTTTATTTGTGAGAATGATGATTAGGTCCAACCTACATACTTGAGTTTTAAGGCAAAACCTAGCAAGTGATATTTGTTAAATTTTGAAAAAGTGGTGAATTACATGGTATAATGTATTACGTGCTAGGTTTTTCCATAACAATTTTTTTTTAACTTTGTATGCTTTATAAGGTGAGACCAAACCTAATAACTCCAAAAATGGTGGTAACTCAATGTTGACCAAAATGTGACTGGCAGTGGCGTTGGAACGAAATTCGTATTGGGAGGGGCTGCTAATACTAAGAAAAAACTGACTTTACCAAAAATAAAACAAGAATAACATTAAAATTTTAAATTATTGGGGGGCTGCAGCCCCACCAGCCCCAACACACCTGCTTGCTAGGTTTTCCATAACAAAATTTGACAATCAGGGCATATATCGTTAACTTGTATGCTTTATAAGGTGAAGTCAAACCTAGTAACTCCAAAAGTTTTACTTACTCAATGTGTACCAAAATGTGATTTGCTAGGTTTTGCCTGAACACTTTAGCATTAACATTTTTCAAAAAAATATCTATCAAGCAAAAATTCAATCAAGACTGAGTTGCTGCAAATCACATTGTCAAATAAAATCAGATTTTGAATATTGAGCCTGTTTCTTCTCTGATGTCCTTGGTCATTTGTTAATAATTTAATAAGACATATGATATAACTTTAAATACAGTTGAGTGTTACTGTTTGTTTTTCTTGCAGATGGGTGTCATAGATTTCAGTCTGTATCTTAAAGGTACTTACACTGGAGGTTCCGATGAACAAGACAGGTAATACTCGGACAAAATATCTTTAAGAAACACTTTAAAGGAAAGGACACCCTAGCACATTGGTTATTCAATGACTATTAGGTTCACACATATGTGTTTTGTGACTTGTAGTCTTTAGTTGAAACCCACTAGTCACATAAGGCTACTCTTTCTGATTAGCAGAAAGTGAACTTTTATATGCACTATTCCATTGATAATTTTTAAATTTCTTTTTATTACCCCAGAAACAGGGCCTTGGTTCAATGACTTACAAAATTATAAGCAATTAAAAATAAATCATAATCTTTTAATATAAACATGAATAATATATAATTATATAAGAGTAATAATAATAATATCAACCCATATATTTATTTGAGGTAATAAAGAGAGAGGAGAGAGAAAGAAAAATAAGATATGAAACTGATAAAAGTTGATATTTTGACTTTGATAGTGAAATAGGTATTGAACTTTATTATTCATAACGTTTTTGCTCCAATAGCCAAATTTCTTCTTTTTTCTATTTTTTTTCTATTTTTTCTTGCTTTTTTCCTTCTTCTTATTTCCGGTCTAGATGGTTATTAACCAATATTCAATAACTTTAATATTTTCTGTTTCTTTCTTTCAGTATTGAAGGTGACTCAAAAATGGCCACTATTCTAGATCAGAAGAATTATCTTGAAGAACTGAACAGACATTTAAAGTAAGAGTAGATTCCTGTTTGATATCATAGCTTTTGTCTAGGTTTAACGCAACCTAATCTCCAAAGTTGCCTACCTTTCCAGTCTCTCCATAATATTTCCAGACATACACCCCAAACGGCATTACAGCAATGCAGTCAAACTTTCCATTGGCTACTCTTTCTGATTGGGGGGGGGGATCTTTTATATGCTCTTTCCAAAAAACAGGGGAGCACATACCACAGCCTTTGGTAAACCAGCTTTTGACTACTGTTTATGTAAGTGGTGTACACCTACCCACTGAGCCTTGCAGAATACTCACTCTAGGTTGGAGCTGGTGTCAAGATTAAAAATACCATGCCTCGGGCAGTTAGAAGACAAATGAACATCAAAGTTGCAGTACGTATCAAAAACTCATTAAAGACTGAGTAGCCAATTACTATCTTACAAAATGTTTTGTTTTGTATAATTATACCATTAGAGCACATTGATTTATTAATCTTCAAACATTTAGAAATTTTTATATGTAACTGACTGCGGTGATTAATAAATCAATTTGCTCTAGTTGTGTAATTAAACAACAAAAATAGCCGATGTTTATATATCTAAAGGGCAGAGGTGAGGTCGTTAAAAAATATTCAATAATAGAATTAATTTTTTTTAAATGCTCAGTTTGTATAGGTTTAATCTGTTAGTCTTCCTTTAATTCAGTGCAACTGTAACAAATTTACAACAGAAAATGGAACACTTCCAGACAACTAACGCTTTAATGAAAGAAGATCTGGCTATTGCTAAAAACAATATTCTGATGTTGCAAGACGAGAATGCTGCACTTCAACACGAAAGAGACAATATTACCAAAGATATCAATAAACAGTTAGAGGTAAGTTATTCTAATCCAGAAAAATCATGGATGGAACTTTTGTAGTTTTTTTCTTTGTCCAAATATGCTTCCATTAATTTTTTTTTTTCCTGTTTCCTTGCATCCAGATTTTTTTTCCATGAAACAAAGGCACTCATTCACCATCTACATCCAGGCTTTTGTACTTCTGGTTGCGTTCGCTCATTGTTCACTGCATTGTTTCATGGTTTTGTTTGGCAGATGCATTGGCAAAGACAATTGCTCTGTCCATTTTTACACTTACTGTATGTCACATATTGTGCAAGGGCATTATGTCATAAGATAGGTTCAAGTAATGTATTACGTTGCACATTTCCGATAGTACAGACTAATTTTATAAACAATTCTAATTTGTTTTTTTTTAACTGTCTGTAATAACTGAAAAAAACCATGATGTGATTGAGAACAGTTTTGAAGAAAACAAAATGCAGTTATTTTATATTTTATACAAAACTATAACAGTGGTTGAAACCCTCAGTGGTCTGGTGGTAGGACACCGGACTCTCAAGCTGAAGACTGTGGTTCAAAAACCATCGGAAGCTAGTTCACTTTTTACTATGTGTTTGAAATAATGAATATTTAACATCCAATAGTCGATTATTAACAAATCATTGTGCTCTGTTGGTGTCATTAAACAAACAAACAAACAATTTGGTTCAAACAAACAAACAAACCCCATCGCAGGCAGGCTCACACCTAAATACATGTGTAAATTTCCAAATGTTTGACATCCATTAGCTGTTGATTAATCTGTGTGCTCTAGCGGTGTCATTAAATAAAACAAAAGAACATATTTCTAGCACTCATCCTTTTGTAGATAGTTTTTCTGACATGAGACCTTTTTAGAAACAAGAAATTGGAAAACTGACAATTAATACGAGTTGTCCTTATAAAATCTATAGAATTTAAGGGATCGGGATGTAGCTCAAACAGTAGCATGTCCACCTGTGAACTAGTTGAACGTCAGATCGATCCTTCTCAGTGGACCCATTTGCAGTTTGGGCTATTTACTGTTCCAGCCAGTGGTCCTCAACTGGGTCATCAAAGGCCGTGGTATGTGCTGTCCAGTCCATGTGACGATGCATATAAAAGACCCCTGCTGCTTTTTGGAAAGAGTATGTGGCAGCAGAGGGTTTCCTCTAAATAAATATGTCAGAATGACCATATGGTTGACATCCAATAGCCGATGATAAGGTAAAAATCAATGTGGTTAAATAAAACAAACTTTAAATAGTAAAGTTTGTATTTTATTTTTCTACAGGCGGCTAATGAGGATATTACTGCTGAAAGAGAAACCTACGAGACATCGCGGGCCGGACTTGATGTAATGTACGCAGATGCCAAGAAGAAACTCGATGATGAAACAACTCTTAGACTGGTAAGTAGACACACCTGTTATCATTTGAGTTTAGAAATTTGTATGTTAAGTTGTTGTTTGACATAATAACACTGAAAAAGATTTAAAGACATTTTCCCTAGTTACACACCCTCAGAGAATAGAGGTTAAGTGGAAGGGATTGAGGTTTATTTTTCATCACAATTTTTAAAAAATACAAACATCATGATTTTGAAATATTTCTTTTAAATGCTAATAAGATTATCGTGGCTTTTCATCTTTTAAGCAAAACTTTGAGTCTCACCCTGACATAATCATAATTTGTGTGATGCAATAAATATTCTTTTTAATGGTTAAGATATAGAACTTATGCTCAGTAGGTACTGGGATCGAATCATAGTCAAGAGCTCCACAAGGCTCAGTGGGTAGATGTATCCCACTTACACTGACCTGTGGTTCACAACTGGTAGTGTATATAAAAGATCCTTTGCTACTTATCAATAATAGTAGCAGCATTAGTGTCGCTGTAACAGGTTTCGTCTCTTCTACTAACACTAACATATGTCCTGGGTTAACAGTAAGTTAAGTTGTGTGTCCAAGACAGCAAACTTGAACCTTAATTGGATATAACCATGAAAATAAGTGGACCCATTTGTAGTTTGGGTTATTTTCTGTTCCAACCAGTGGTACACACCTGGTTCATCAAAGGATGTGGTATTTGCTTCATGTCTGTGGGACAGTGCATATGAAAGCCCCCTTGCTGCTTAGCCCATGTGGCAGGAGCAACCTTTCTCTAAATAAATATGTCAGAATGACCATGTGATTGACATCGTCCAATACGCCAAAGATAAGATTAAAATCAATGTATTCTAGAGGCGTCGTTGAATAAAACAAACTTTTACTTTATGTTCAACCAACCGATGCTTATTGTTGTAGGATGTGGAACGAGAGCTGGAACTTCAGATCAGCATGAAGACAGAAATGGAAGTTGCATTACGGTTATTGGAGCGAGATATTCACGAGAAACAGGACAATATTGTTTCACTGCGGCAACAGCTGTCCGAAATCAAGACCATTAACCAAGAGATGTATCAGAAACTACAGGTGCGTGGGTCTCTAATAAAACAGTTTGCATTTCAGTAGTCTTCACAACAAGATACCAGGCATGGGGAACGGTGAGACTAAAGGCTGGGGTCAGGGGGTCGCCATCACGTTGAACAATGTCGGTTCAGTAAGCCATGTTAATTTGTTCACAAATTAAACATTGCTATCGACTGTCCAAAAATCACAATGGCTGCTAGAGAAATGTACTGCGTATGCACAGAAATAAAGTTGATTCTAAGGCTGATTGATTGATTGAAACATATTATATTGCTTTTAAGAAACTAGTGGATTTGGCACGTTTTCTAACTTACAAGGCCTTCTCCATTGTTGGAGAAACAAAATTCTAAGGCTATTGAGTTCACAGAGAATCAGCACACAAACAGTTTCTGAAGATTATGTTTCTCACTCAAAGCTTTAAGGTGTACGAGCTATATCTTGGGGCATGCTATGAACTTTATTTGAAATTAAAGCAATCATGATTTTAATGCCAAAAATGCGAGTCCGTCTTATTCGCATTATATGACACATTTATTTCTGGCAATAGTGCACACTTATATGATGAGTTCTTTGAACAAAACAAATAAATTTTTTAATATTTTTCACATTATTTAAAGTACTGAGCCAAATCCATGAATAAGCCCAGTTAATTTTTTTTTTTTTTTAAAACCAATATTAAGAAACTTCCCCAAAGGGCCATAAAAAAATTTAAAAAATGACTATTTTACTTTATCAAGTAGAAACAGCATGCTCAGTTACAGAGTTGTAATAACGTGAAATAAAACATTGTTCGACAGTTATTGTAAAGAAGAAAGAGCCAGGTCAAAGAGCCAACCCAGACTTTGATTTCATCCCGTGCAAGACAGTACAGGCCACATATTAAAAAGGGGGCATTGAACACTGTCAAAACAGTTGATTGACAGAAATAGTCTGTTTTTAATTGGCTGAAAGCTATCAGCAGTGTTCATTTTTAATTGGTACACGTGGGTTGGGTGTTCTTCTTTTCATTATTACTATTGCCTAAGACAAATGAAAATACAGAAGACAATTAGTTGGTATAAATGCTGATAATGCAGCCCTTTCTTGTTTTGATAAACAGTTAATTAGTTGTTATAGTAGTGATGTGATTTCAACAACAACGGTTGTGGTCTCAGTTTTAAGGAATTGTATTACCAGCTGATTGAAAAAACTTGTGTTGTTTGGAAAGTACTATACCAAAAGCAGCCACTCGCATTAATTTCATGTCACTGAGCGGGATGTAGCTCAAATGGTAGCGTGTCTGCCTGTGAACCGGTCGGTTGTCGGATTGATCCTTCTCAATGGACCCATTTGCAGTTTGGGCTAGTTTCCATTCCAGCCAGTGGTCCACAACTGGTTCATCAACTGCTGTGGTATGTGCTCTCCTGTCTAAGGGACGGTTCATATAAAAGACCCCTTGCTGCTTATCAGAAAGAGTAGCCTATGTGGTGGCAGCAGGTTTCCTCTTAATACATATGT
>JAULBS010095336.1:0-16807 GCA_032355785.1 Symmetromphalus regularis | reverse complement strand
GTAGTTAGAGTATTGGGTTTGGAATACACATTAGTACGTTAGTACGTTATAGCTATTGTGGTAGTTAGAGTATTGGGTTTGGAATACACATTAGTACGTTAGTACGTAGTGCCTGTTGTGGTAGTTAGAATATCGGGTTTGGAATACACATTAGTATGTTTGTACGTAGTACCTGTTGTGGTAGTTAGAGTATTGGGTTTGGAATACACAGTAGTCTACAAGACATTTGTTAATCCTATTTTGTGACAGGCAGGCAACTATCCCAGTGTTAAATCGATACGCCAACATCAGCCTGATAACAATATATGTTCTTTGATCACATCTCAATATTCGTAATGTAATACACGACATGGGAAGCGTCTGGAAACACTCTCCAATTAGAATAGAACACGTCCAGTTGAACGAAGAACGCGTTAACCCTAGATGCTTTGGTCTTAGGATCGAACCTATTTAGCGGTGTCATTCTTTGACTGGGTTTATTTCTGTCTCAAACATTTCACTATGACAGGTATATCAAAGACATTAATATCTGCTTTCCTGTCTCTGGGAAAGTGCTTATAAAAGATGCCTTGCTGCTAAAAGAAAAACAATGTATTAGTGATTTTTTTAAAGACTTCGTGTCATAGCTACCAAATATTTGACATTCAGTAGCTGATAATTAATAAATCAATATGTTCTAGTGGTGTATTTTAACAAATAACGAAAACACGGAAAACAGCGAGGCGAACACAAAACCCGTCTACGCGTACACTGGAATCATTATCGCGTACACTGGAATTATCATCGCGTACACTGGAATTGTCATTGCGTACACTGCAATCATTATCGCGTACACAGGAATCGTCATCGCGTACACTGCAATCATTATCGCGTACACAGAAATCATCATCGTGACCTCTGGAATCATATAAGCGTACACTGGAATCATATACGCGTACACTAGAATCGTCTGCACGTACTGGAATTATATAAGCGTACATTGGAATCATCTACGCGTACACTAAAATCATATAAGCATACAATGTAATCATCTAACCGTATACTGATATAACCGTGGCATACAATGGAATAATAGAAGTATTAGCTAGTAAATATGCAAAACGAAGACTAGTAATTAATGAAAAGTTAAAACTGATTTTTAGATGCCATTTCTTCACTGGGATACATTATAGAATTATTGTTGCTATGAAAACACAGAATAACAATAGTTGCATCAATCGCCAAATGACTTCCTTTGAAGGGAAAGGCTTGGCACCTCTGGCGTCATCTTCGACGTACGGAAATCACCGAACACTGCCGAAAACTACCTAATGTCGTTAAATTTTAATGTATGATTTTATTTCGTTTTATAACATTGTTAATTGTTTTTATTCAAACTGTTAATTTATAATAATGTATTCAATATTACGATCGAGAAACTGATTACTTTTCCCCTGAACGAAGCGTAAAAACTAGTTTTGAGTGTGGCCTCTAGCTATTTCTAATTGGAATTGTCTGGAATGGTAACTAGCCCAGTGGGTCCATCGAAGGGAACCGAACTCACGACCCAACACATTTGAGCAGTATTATAAAAGCATGTAAATTATTTACTGTAACGTTTCAACCGTTTATTCGTTAGCGTCAGTCCACACGAAGTTACGGGCAATATACTATTTGCTGTATATATACCTATGCAATTTCAAATACGCCAAATCATCCCTTTTTCCTTACAACAACAGATGTTAACTTCAAAGCGCGAACTGCATACGTGGTACTGAAAAATGCTTTCTTTATGTCTCGTTCAGTACACAAATACATGAGTTGTGAAGGAAGATGTTTACTAATAACGGAGAACCAGAAAACAAACACGTTTTGTTTATTTTGTTATTTTCGTGTATATAACGCATTAAGGACAAGTCGGACGTATTTGCGTTGCTTACTGAAAACAAAAGAAAACCACTGCCGCCACATTAGCTACTATTTTCAATTTGTCAACATTATACATATATCCTTCACGATTACGGAAACATCTCTTGGCCTCTTGCTCAGAAATACAGCTTTAATCATGTAAGTTATATCGTTCAGTTAATAATTGAAGATTTCATACATCAGTTGTAGATTTTGTATAATAATTTTAAATTTTGATATAATAATTGTGGATTTGGTATACAAATTGTATATTTTATGTTCCAACTGTAGATTCCATATACTAATTGTAGATTTGGTATGGTTGTTGCAGGTTGAATAAAATTTGATGTAACAATTTAAATTGTAAATTTAATATACCATTACAGCATAATTGAGGCCAGTTGCAAACACGTGAATAGTGAGGGAAAATTATTAACTGGAACCAATTTTTGGTAACAGCTTCACCAAGCACGAACATTTGCGAATTTCCAGCCGGTAGAAGTATCGCGAGTTGAAATGACGGCTAACAGTCACATAGCTAGCTGCCGAGATGTTCAAACATTACTAACAATCTTAGTAAACACTATCTCTGCACATTGGGAAAATAGTTTTAAAACAAACTGTTAAAGTGATCAATATACCATATAATACCTACTGATAATGTTCTTCTACGCATGTGCGGAAGCCGCTCTGACAAAAGCAACATTCTGTGACTCTAAAAATAAAATGACATTGTTCTCTCTTGTAAGCAGCAACCGCGGAGTAGAGAGGGAGAAGAGGAGCTATAGACCCCCCAAAAATATTTTTAGGGGACAACTAATACACAAAAATCACTGAAATCTATTTTTTTATGAATAAAAATATTTTCAGGCTCTGTGGCAAAATAAAGTGACTGAAATCCGGAGAATATTTGAAGTAATAGTGGGTTCCTGCAGGAATGCTGCTGCCGTTCGATCACCTACTTTTCAGGACCCCCTCCCTCCACACACACACTTTCAGATGTACTCAACGGGCCCTAAGTTTGAACCTTGTAATTATAGGGTCACGATATATCAGAACCCGTAACTTGTAACGGGGCGAGACAACCAAATGTCTCAAATGTAATTTTGCATGTTCCTGACGGAATGTTTCATCACAAAGCAAACTGTAGAGTTAATTTTAAAGTTGCTGGGTAATCACATGAAGCTGAAAAGTTATCTAGCTAGGCTAATGCCGTCTGACCTATAGACGAAATACCATCTACGACTCATTGATTTAAAGGGTCGAGTTTCCATAACTGTTCATCATGGCAGCCATTATTCGTTACATGGTGGCATTTGTAGGTTCGATCGCTTCAGGCCAATCGGTTTTGCGATCAACGTGGCACCAGCATACATAGCATGAACTCCTAAACTGATTATGTGATTGAAAAACTCTCAAAGTTTTCTATTTTTCAAACAAACCAATTACGTGAAAACCTATTAGAAACGTTTCACTTGATATTTACTGCACGAGCATTTTTCTTACAGAGAATTTTTTTATTTTTATTTTTATAGAAGTGGATAGTTTTATGATAACGACTTTAAAAAACAAATCTTATAGTGAATGATGATGATTCACGCTTGATACCTTTTGATTATACTTCCCTTGGATTTTTTAATGCAAAAGTTCGGCTTTTTATTTGCTTATAATGAAGGTTGATAACTAATTAGTGATAATGATTCACAAATGCACATCTTCACAGTTCTGACAATACGCCCCTTGGACTCATTTTTATACAGAAATACGTTTTTTTCTTCATATAATGAACGTTGATCACTGGACATGACACGCGAGCACATCTTCACGATCCTGCCTATATATCCCTTGGACTCTTATACAGAGATAAGTTTGGAACATGATAACATTTTTGCAATGGAATTTCATATTGCATTATTATTTCCGTTCCAGTCAGTTGTCTACTTTTGTCTGTTGGTTTGGCATGTGTTGTCCTGTCTATCTGAAAGTGGATCTGAAATACATTAGCAAGAAATAGTTTGTTTTGTTTAACGACACCAGTGGCGTTGGAACGAAATTCGTATTGGGGGGGGGGGGGGGGGGTGGTAAAAAAAAGAAGCAACTGACTTTACCAAAAAAACACAAGAATAACATTAAAATTTTAAATAATTGGGGGGAGGACCGCAGCCCCCAGCCCCCCGGCTCCAACGCCTCTGCGACACTACTAGAGCACGCTGATTTCTATGATGTTAAACATCTGAAAAATTATACTACTTAGTGAAGTGTGAGCCAGCTTCCGACGGCATTTGAACCCACTGTCTTCACTTTAAGAGACTGATGCCCTACCACTGCAAACCCTGCGTTTAAGAAAATGTTCAAGACTAAATAAATGCTGTGGAGAAATAATGTCCTCGGCATTTTCCACGGCAATTTTAACGTATAGTATACTTTATTTTTAATAATAAGAAAAAAATACACCTAGAATTTTTTTGTCCACGGCAATAAAAGTGCCGCGGAGAATGAAAAACTCTGCGGCAATCTCCACGGCATCGCTCATTGCCGCGGACAGTTTCAAGGGTTGCACTGGACCACTGAAGGCATGTGATGGGATTAGAGTAACTCATGTGGTGAGAACATACTAATATATATCAGGATTACCCTGTGGTTTACACCAGACATCCCTTTCTTTTCCTATTATTAACGCTATGTTTTCTCAAATCGTGCATAAACCTGATAATGGCAGTAATACGTTATTTCAAAAGCTATATCCATCACTTCGCTGAAAATGCGCTAATACGATTATTTGCTGATGATTAGTTACGTGAGTATTGTCAATATTTCTGTTTGCTTACAATCTGAGTGGAATAATTGAAATACACAGTGAGGGCACTAAGATAATTGAAAGAGGCTGTGTGTACGTGGAGTAAACAAATAATTATTGATTAAAACTATGTTAATTTGAACAACCACTCCAGTGAAAGAATGATTTCTTCTCTTGCTTCACACGTCGCCAGTTTGTTTTGCGTACTTAATATTAAACAATATGTTTGCATGTAAATTCACTTGAACGCAGAGTGATACGTGGGATATTCTGATTGATGGACAGATGTAAGAATAGATGGATGGATGAAAGGAAGGACGATTGAATGAATCGGTGGAGGGATGGTAGGATGAATGGATGGATGGTTGATTGGAAGGATGTATGGATGTATGTATGAATAGATGGATGGATGAATGAATGGATGGATGGTCGGATGAATGGATGGATGATCGATTGGAAGGATGTATGGATGGATGGATGGATTGATTGATGGAAGGAAGGAAGGCAGGAAGGAAGGATGGATGGATGGATAGAATGATGGATGGATTAATCAGTAAAGGAATGTGATTTGAATAATGATAGTTTTGATTATATGTCATCATTGCCAACATGATTGAACTGATCGGTTTTCTTTGTTTAATCTCTATGTGGAATTACACAATGTTAGAAATTGTACGGGTGATATCGTCATAAGCATTGCTTTCATTTTTTCACGTCAGCTGTTTACATAAAATAATGGAAACGTGTGCATCTTTGAAGGCACCTTACTTTGTCATAAATCGTATCGTGAAATTACCTATGAACATTTTTTTATGTCTTCATTTCATTAAAATTTGTGCTATATATTTTCAGGGACAGGCAGAAAATCAAAGAACGCAACATTGCAAAAAGATCTGGTACAAACGGCACAGCGAGACCTCGCGTGACTAAGCTAGGACGATTCCGACTGGATGCCATAAAGAAAGAGCTTAAAGTTCCATCAGTGGAAAACACTTGCAGAAGAAGTTCGTTTGGAACTGACGTCATAGTGCGCGCGTACGATAACGACATGGCTGTTAGTTCGGAAAATGATACCGACGACTTTACGAACACTCTGAAAGGCGTGGTTTTCAACCCGTCGGCAACACGACAACCACCACGAGTTATAGCAAGAATTGAGCAGGAAAGCAGTACTGACAGCAGGCAGTTGATAAAGGAAGGGTGGAGTGTACAGCAAACGTCATATAACAGAGAGGAGAGACGTCAGTATAACTTTATTCCAAACCAGAGGAACAGCTCCAGAGAGTGTTCGGTCAAATACGAACCGTATACGCAACATCACAGACGAGACTCGTACGAAGCCGCAATGTCAGAACCTTACCTTGTGTATTATCCAGCCGACACAGGGTGCGGCAGTGAATATACGAGTAGCCCAGAGCATAACGAATATTCAAAATCTGCAACCAAAATGAAAGTGTATCAGAATAACTCTTGTAAACAGAATGGTAGAGAAAATATGGCGTTTGAAAATGTCGAGGAGACCTTTAATATCTGATGCAAATTCATAAATATACGCAAATGAAGTGAAATTGTTTTAACGTGGTCTATCAGAGCGTAGCTTGAATTATCCAAGCACTCATCATGATGTTAAGTTGTGATGTAAGCACAGTTTGTGTCTAGGGCGTAACCTTCCAAAGCTGAGCTTGTTTTATCAAATAGGTGTTATGAGCGTAAGTTTTATTCTTCTATAACAAAGCTATTTGAAGCACAAATGTTGTGGACCTACTGTTTGATCCAGGCCAGCGTTAGTACGTATGCAATCCCAATACAGTTGTGGTGATATGGTTATTATTATGTCAAAATTCAAACGCCTTAATGGTCCGTCAGTGGATCTAACTTTACACCGCCTTACCAAAAGTTAACGAAACTAAGGATTTCACAGTGTATAGCTTACGTTGAGAAGTAGCTGTTGAAGGGAACGAGTGTCGAACAATGAAAGGTCGACAACATAGTTAGCATGAGCAGGTATTGTTGAATGAGTCAAGAATCTGTAACCTGTAGTTATCGCACAACCAATATAATATATATTAATAATTAGCAGATACTTAAGAAAGCTAGATGAATCACACAAACAATTTTCAACAGTTCTTTGTAAACATTTAATGTTGGGAGCGGCCTTAGTATAGCCTTAGGCTGTTGGCTCAATACAATATGTTTAAACTAATTTCTAAGAATTGTTTAAAATGTACATGCTGAGTCGGAATATTGAACATCTTTATTCAGTTTTCAACACGATAAATGTTTTGTCGTGAGGATTATGTTATATCATATATCATATATAATGGTGCTTTAAAAGTGTTGGTTAACAGTGAACAATTATTATGTTATTATATGCTGTAAGATTAAATCAATGTGGTTAAACACCATGACTTTAAAAAAAAATCAGCTTTCATGTGAAATTACCTCCTTAAATCTCAAAGGCAATATGGCCAATTATTGTAATGAATTCAAGCATATAACGTTTGTTTTTGAGACAACGGAAAATGTATAGAAGAGTACATACTTTGGCCTTTGATAAAACAGATGGTTTGGTAGCCAGAATAGAACAGAACTTCATTACATCTCAGGCCGTTGCGCAGCGGCATATGAGGAAGATGTGATATAACAAAAATGTACAATGACAAGATGGGCAACTGGAAAACACCTACCCACTGAGCCTTGTGGAGTAGGCATCTAGATTAAAAACCCATACCTTGGCTGACATTTGATTCCAGTACTTACCAGCCATGATTACCATAGTGTGTACCAACATATGGTAATTCACTGATCAAAGTTTCAGGACAAAGGGTTGTGTTGGTGAAAGCTTTATTTGTGACGATGATGAAGAAGCGAAATTTCCACACAAGACACAGTGACATCAGACCATGTGATGCTAGTAAACGTCTGATTTTGGTTTTAACTCTTATGGAAATATACTGGTATATTTTGTGAACACCTGGGATCGTAATAATTTTCGCACATTTTAATCGCAGTATGTAACTCAGTGAATGTTCTAGACTAGAGGTCGACCATGTGAACAAGATGCTATGTTCCGTGACTTTGATGATGCAGACAAGATGCTATGTTCCGTGACTTTGATGATGCAGACAAGATGCTATTTTCCGTGACATTTATGATGCAGACACGATGCTGTTCCATGACTTTTGTGATGCAGACACGATGCTGTTCCGTGACTTTCATGATGCAAATTCTAAGTTTTATATGGTAAAAGTGTAAAAGAATAGATGATTGTGTAAATAAGATTGCTATGTGAACAAGATATCTACACGAAGGAGATGGCTACGTGAATAAAATGGCTATGTGAACAAGATGGCTATATGAATAAGATTGATATATGAACAAGATTGCTATGTGAACAAGATGGCTATGTGAACAAGATGGCTATGTGAACAGGGTGGCTATGTGAACAAGATGGCGATGTTACGTGACATTGATGATGCAGATACGAAATTTTATTTAATATGAATGTCAGAATGTAAGATGGCTATGTGAACAAAATGAATTTGATGATTACAGTTCTAGAAGGGAAGATGGCTACGTGAATAAGATAACTATAAGAATAAGATAGCTATAAGAATATCTATAAGAATAATATATATATAAGAATAAGATAGCTATAAGAATAACATGGATATAAGAATAAGATGTCTATATGAAAACGATGGCTATAAGAATAAGATAGCTATATGAAAACGATGGCTTTGTGAATAAGATGGCCATACGGATGATGCTGTTCCATGACTTTGGAGATGCACATATTAAGATTTGTGTCGTATGAGTTCTAAAAGGGAAGATAGCTACGTGAAGAAAAATGGCTATTTGAAGCAGGTGTACAGCAGTCACTTGATGCAGATACAGTGTTTTATGTGATATGACATGGTCTTTCACAACGACCTCCTTGTATGTTTATGTTGTTTGTGATCACATATGAACTAATTAATATGTCTCACACAACATTCCAGTAATGTCTATTCATTAGCAATTAAGTCGTACATTAATTTGTAATACACCTGAGCACAAATTCATGTGATTCTGTGTCATCGTTTTGCAGTTCTACCTGATTTAACTTGTTACAAACATTTCTAGTGTGATACTTGCCAATAGGTAAGGGCGAAAATCCGTTCCTGAAAGTGGGGGGGGGGGGGGAAGAAACATACCCTTGACCAAAAAGTGGAGGGACGGAACATACCCTTGACTATAAAGCTTGTCATTGTGCACTTCCTAACCCACTTGAAGATAATCACACCATTATTTTGACAACTTGCCCCATGCTGATGCACAAATTTGGATAGGAAGTCTCAACTTTTGAATTTTCTTTTCATCAGTAGATTGTTTCATTTTGTCTAAGTCATGTATAAAAAAGCCAGTCACATATCACACTCAATCGTTTTGCCGAAGTCATCTATATCCATTATGTAATCATAATGTTACAATATCTGTATTTCATTTAGCTTCCATTGAATGTGTTTGTATGGGAAATGATTAATAAATAGTCATTGATGAGTAATTGCAGCAGGGTATTTTCTGTCTTTTTCTCAAAACCACCAAAAAATGACTCAGGCACTTAAGTTAAGAGGTTGACGGTTTGAAGTACTTCCATCAAAACATGTTGTTCAAACACCAGTATTAGCAGAATATATCACCAGTGTGAGGTATAGATATGCAATTCCAAAACAAAGTAGAATTATTATTATTTTATATTTTTGCAGAGCCGCGGTTTTTTTCTGAATCTCTTACAAAAGCATGTATTCCCAACAATAGAAAACATAAAAAGATTTATCCATAAACATGACGCCTACAAATGAATTATATGCGCAGAAACATAAGATTCAATTTTGTAAAAAACAAATATTACCATAGTAAAATAAATAAGAAAAATTAAGTATTTTGAATAAAATTAAATATTTACCACGAAATGAACGTTAATCATTTCATAGAAACTGTTTTATGAATTCATTAAAAAAGAAACATATTTAGAATTTTAAAAGAAATTAAGCTAACCATTAAACACTAGTTGGAAGGTCTTCACTTACAGTGCCATATTATCAATAAGGCTGACTAGGCTGAAGTCTAGGGGCTCCTTTTTTACTGAAGCACTGTTACCAGATAGGGACCCGAAGTACCTGAAAGACTAGGGGCCCGGCCATGGGTTAATATTTCACTGTCCACTTAAAAAACAGATGTTATCTTTCGTTAAAATAATTAACTATTGACTAATATATGTGAGAGTGTGGTGTTGGAAGCAGATAAAGTGAGATGTTGAAAATTACAATTAAAATGAATAACAATGATTCGTTTCTGTTTTTACATAATCACATTTCCTTGTAGATGTTACAAAAGAATAACAATGATTCGTTTCTGTTTTTACATAATCACATTTCCTTGTAGATGTTACAAAAGGAAAGGATTGGTTGTTTAACAACAACCCAGCACATTGTTTATTCAGCGGCAATTAGGTGTCAGATGTATGTTGTTTAGCGACTCATGATCTTTAGAGGAAACCAGCTACCGCGACATGGGCTGCTCGTTCCGATTAGCAGCAAGACATCTTTTACATGTACTTTCCAACAGAGAGGATAACACTTACCACGACCTTTGATACATCAGTCGTGGACCATTTAATTGGTCGGTTCAAGTGGCGTACAGCTACTTATAGAGCCTTGCGGAGCATTCACTCTGTGTTGGATCTATTTAGATTAACAGTTCCACGACGGCTGAAATTTGATCCCATTACCTAACAGCCGTCATTCCGACAGGTTATCCACTGCGCCACCAGGGTGGGTCATAGAACGAGTTGTAAACTGAAATTTCATCAGTTTTAAATTCTAATGCTATCTAGTTTTTCAAAATGTATCAACCCTAAAACAAAATCATGACTCGTGATTTCCTTTAAACGCATAGTCCCACAGACCCTTGAGTCTTGACCTAATTAATTTCCAAAGAATTAATTTTAAATATAAACATTTGATTTGTCCATAGAAATACTTCAATCAGCTATTTACATAACCATCGCGTCTCTCTTATTATCAATATTTTAAAAATAATAATGAATTATGCACACTGACAAATAAATCATAAACCATAAACTCGACATAGAATTCCCTATACCACGGTTCAGGTAAAAAGTCTTACGTGATATAAACGTGAGATATAGTATCACAAATGCATTTAATTTTCATTCGTAATTAATATGTAGAGCACAAAGGCCCTTAAATTCCGTGGGAATGTGCCTTTAACAGCTTCGTGAGTATTCCTAATCATAGATTAAACTGAAAGCTTAGTCGAAAATTCGAAATAATCTAAAAGAAAATGATGAATACTTAGAATTACAAAACAGCACATCAAACATTACTCGAAATAATGAAATATCAGTGGATATGGGAAATACTTTTATGAAATGATTTGTACAGATTGACTGGAATGAATGAAGACATTTGGTGATGTTTGTTATTAACACGTTTATTGATTTATCGATCGCCTTGTTGTTAACTGTAAAACTGCCACTAGGCACGTCTAAATAAACCGAAAGAGCTTTGTTTTCAAAAGATGACATTAGTGGTGATAACATTTCACAATTCTTTTCTACATCATACACCTGATAAGATCGCCGACCTCACAGACTATACTCCGCGTCACGAGATGTGACACATCTAAACATAGTGTGTTCAATTGAACATAACTGATCAGATCGCCGACCTCACAGACTATATTCCGCGTCACGAGATGTGACACATTTAAACATAGTGTGTTCAATTGAACATAACTGATAAGATCGCCGACCTCACAGACTATACTCCGCGTCACGAGATGTGACACATTTAAACATAGTGTGTTCAATTGAATATAACTGCCAGATGAACAACCGCTTGTTAAATCTGTTTGTACAATGTACACAATATACAAAAGAATTACACTTCATAACTTTTCTTATATGGTGATTAAGATTTTTTTTAAATGACGATTGAAATTACAAAAAATAGTGCAAAAAAGAAAAAGAAAAGCGGATGAAAATCTTTGTTTCAGTGGCGTTCAGAAAGAGCAGGGCCAGAGGGGGCGACGACCCTAGGGATCCATTTAAATCCAATCAAAGGATGACATTAAAATTAGGCCCTATAGTGAGTGTTGGGGGCATACAATCAAGGAGTTGGCCTCGGGCTTCATCAAACCTCCGAACGCCACTGCTTTATTTCCTTTTAAAACATTCAATATTTATGAAAATTGGGGGGATAGGGAGGTATCCAAAAGCGATGAGTGAACCGTCCTTCCACTTGGAAAATGGTTTTAAAAAATCGAGAAAAGGGTAGTCCTGACCCCTGAACTCCCTGGATCCGCTACTGTCTAGATCGAAAAAAAAATATTTTCAGTTCTTCTACGAGCCACAAATATACACAGTTTTAACCTAAAACTATTGTTAATCAAATTTGCTTTCTGAAACTACATGAACAATATGGGTTCCAATCAAGATAGTTCGAAAATCGCTAAGATCATCTATAGCTATTAAGGCGATAATTTTATAAAGTCGCTTTGTGGATCGGACAAATATTTGTTAGCCATTTTGATGATTGCTTAAAACAGAAAACTCTACATACATATGGATTACAACTTACGTATAAAAAAAGTCAAATAATAACTTTTTGACAAATATTTTATAGGGGACGGACTGGGGGGGGGAGAAACATCCCCCCTAATTTTAGTATTACATTGATATCATAAAGAGAAATACTGGAAAAGATTATTATTTAGGCATTTAAATTTCAGTAGGGGGTAAATATATAGGCATCCCCCCTGTACAAAATGTTGGGATATGTGCCCCCCCCCCCAATCCCCTCAGATTTGACACCCCTGAGTTTAGTACATTTTTGTGATCTTTATAACAAAATTGTTCGTATAGCAGAAACACTGGCTGGGAATCAATATGACTGTTTTAAACGCAAACTCCCACGGACCCTTGACCTAATTAATTTCCAAACAAAGAATTAATTATAAATATAAACATTTGATTTGTCCATAGAAATACTTCATTCAGCTACTTACATAACCACCGCATCTCGCTTTTTATCAATATTTTAAAAATAATAATGAATTATGCTTATGGACAAATAAATCGAAAAACAAATAATGTGGGTTTTTTCGTTGAAGGTGTGACGTATATATTTCGAGCCACGTAACGGGTATTCCCACTCGTTAGCAGTTATTTTAAAACTTCTGTATATTTTTACAGCTACAAAAACATTTCGTACCAGTTTATTTCGCCACACGAGGAGTTCTGATTTTGAAATTAGAAATTTTTAAATGTGAAAAAAATCGATCGACTCGACATGGTTCAGTTAAAATGTCTTGTGGTATGAAAACGAGAACTAGTATAACAAATGCATGTAAGTTTCATTCGTAATCAGCATTTAGAGCACAAAGCATCTTAAATTCCGTGGGACTATGCCTTTAAGAGAGATGACTGTAGACTTATTACCAATTGTTTAAAGCACGAAATAAGCCATACTGCGAAAATGCCTTATCTAACGATGGACCAAGTGTTTTTTTTCTGCTCATGGAATCTTCTATATTTAGCAGACAACATAAAGGTTTTTCATGTCACAATGACCTATTCAGTGTTTAAGGTGCTAATATCATCACATACTATATTCATGATGTCTTGTTTTAAAAGGTAGCGTTTTTATCACAATACCGCAAATACTCTAATAAAGACTGTACCAAGAACCAGTCTCACAGTTAAAGAGACAAGTCTTGACAAGATGGCCAGTGGTCATATGCGCATAAAGAGTCACTATGGCTGCGATTCTTCTACATCAAAATTCTTTGTAATGACAGCAATACGACTAATCTCGATCCCGTAGAGCATATAGTTCTCACAAATGCACAACTTGTTAAATTATTGAACATTAAAGCACGGGGTAACACATATTCAGGCCTGGAGATAATTATTTTGGTTTAAATATATTTTATTCCTGTGAAAAGATTATTATTATTATTTTTTTTTTTAAACGCTTGGAAATGGTCAACAGATAATTATTTCTGCTCTTCCGGCCAAAATGCCATGTGAAACTAATTAATATTTACAGCGTTCCAATTTGGCCTTTTTCTTTCCAGCTAGTGGTACACAACGTGTGTAACAAAGAACGTTGTATAATCGGTGCTATCTGTGGGAAAGCGCATATAAAAGATCCCTTTCTGCTAATCACAAAAAGTAACATGTAGCTGATGTAAGTTTCCACTGAAGACCATGTGTTGCATATTTATGATTGACATATACTACGCACATTATAACAGTGTACTAGCGTGTAAACAAACATTCCTTCGGTGTCAGCACGATGTGAAAATATTCTCAAACAGTAGAGTGTCCGCCTGTGAAGCTGTCGGTCGTCGGATTGATCCTTCTCAGTGGAACCATTTACTGTTTGGGTTAATTTCTGTTCCAACCAGTG
The DNA here is from genome assembly GCA_032355785.1 of Symmetromphalus regularis. Classification (NCBI taxonomy): domain Eukaryota; kingdom Metazoa; phylum Mollusca; class Gastropoda; order Neomphalida; family Neomphalidae; genus Symmetromphalus; species Symmetromphalus regularis. The sequence goes on along the minus strand of JAULBS010095336.1, from coordinate 2,644 downwards.
GTCCACAACTGGTTCATCAAGGGCCGAGGTATATGCTGTCCTGGGACGGTGCATATAAAAGATCCCTTGCTGCTTGTCGAAAAAGAGTAGCTTATGTGGCAGCAGCGGGTTTCCTCTAAATACATGTCAAAATGACCATAAGATTGACGTCCAATAGCCGATGATAAGATAAAAATCAATGTGCTCTAGAGGCGTCGTTAAATAAACAAACGTTATTTTATGTAGCGTAGCAGGTTTTCTCTGAAGACCATGATATATGATTAACACATACTTCGCGCATTATAGCAGTGTACTGGCATGTCGTTAAAAAAAACATTCCTTCAGTGTCAGTACGATGTGAAAATATTGGAGTATTTACGGTATGTGTCGATCTTTGTAATTTTGTCGTCTGCTGGTCGTGTTAAAATCTCCCATTCCTTTTTCTTCACATCGTATCGAGTGAGCAAAAAACTTCAGTTCAAACTTGTCTCACTGATTATTCAGTGTGCATTGAGTTTTTATTATATTACTCATGTTTATAATGCAATCATTCATTCATTTATTCATGTGTGTATGTGTACATAATATTAGTTTACTTTCACTGTACGTAGTAATCAATAATTTGTTTTAATATTTCATTTTTGTTTGCTATTCAATACCTCTATCGTTAACTGAATTTGATATATCCGCGATTGCGTTTATATGCACTTACCCAGAGGCAGAAAAGTACATACAAATATTGTGAGAGAAGACTGAATAGGGGCGCCATTTGAAGGGAACCTATAATGTAATAAATTAATATATTGTCACAATAAAAGGGCGCCGCAGATTAATGAGGGTGGGAGTGGGCGCAAAGTCCCCATGGCTGCGCTGGACCTGACATACTACTGTCTTTGATATACCAATAGTAGGGCTAGTTGAAACAAGAATAAACTCAATAAGAGAATGAGTCTATCGTGATGATTCGATCATACGACCAAAGCACCTCGGGCAAACGTTTTACCGATAGAGCCAGACAGTGTCCCGCCGCACTTTGAATAAAACGTGTATAGTTCTTGAAATCCAGATATTCTAACTTTAAACAAACTAACCCTATTTAATATCTCTGCTACTGTGAGTGGGGAGGATAAGATCATCTCTCAAATAATAGATTTCCTTTAATTAAAAGTACTGATAATTTGCCATTGCAAGAAACACTGAAACGTCTATTCTCCAAACATTAATGTTACGGTTTTCAGTACCAATATGCGTGTAAAAAGAATTTTGACCTATTAAAATAAATAACTATTTTGTTAAAAAGCATACATGGTGACCAAAATGAATATTCTAAGCAAGTAATTTTGTTTTTTTGTTTTTTTAGTTATTATTTTCTTTTTAATTGTTTTAAATTTAAAATGATAATTAGGGAAATATAGATAATTACACTGATTTATACCAGACTGGACCAAACATTTAGTTTGATGGAAGGCTTATATTTGACGCTGGAGTTATTTGATCCATCCATGTAGCTAATTTAATGGTTTACTTAACCAAAAACATCGGCCTTCGCTTTTGATTCGAGCGTAGACTTATTATCGACCGATCCGATGTCGAGCCAACAAGATTTGACTGTATTAGCGGTAAATACGCACCCTGCCATAACAATCAAGGTCATCATACATTAGACATATATGTATGTAGCAGTATTATTCTATTTCATTGATATTAGCACTTATTTTTCTCCAAGTTCTACATCCAAGCACTGTTCTAAAATTATTCATGATCACAGTGCTTTAGATTTCAATAAGTACTTGTTTTTATATTAATAATGGTATTTATTATACGTAAAAATAAAATATAAAATCATGAAGTCTTTGTTATTGTGTGACACATTTCTATTTAAAACGTAGTCAAACATATTTTGTATGTTATATACACGCACAATAGGTGGCCACAAGTACATAGTGTATATACATGTACACACACACACACACGCACACACACACACACACACACACACACATATATATATATATATATGTATGTATGTATGTATATGTATACAATGTAGTAACACACACACACACACATATATATGTATACAATGTAGTAACACACACACACACACACATGCACACACACATATATATATATATATATATGTATACAATGTAGTAATACACACACAAACACACACACATATATATATATATATATACTTATACATATACATACATAAATACACATATGGTCAATTGTTGTTGTTATCCTCTTTAGATAACAATAACAAACAATATGGCTGCCAAAAAGGATTAAAACGAGTTACGGCAAAGTTCTACAGTTTTTATAAATTTTAACTATCACACTAATATGTGAATGGTTATATGAACAAAAATTAATACCAGTGCAATCATTTACTTTTATTTAGTCAACAGTTGTTATGCAAGATGACATTCTAGATGTGTTGTTAATTTGCATCAATTAAATTAAAATTTCATTTGAAACTACAATCATTTACAAACAACCTGAAAATATCACAAGGAAAAGATCCCCCTCTCTCTCACGCACACGCACACGCACACACACACACACACACACACACACACACACACACACACACACACACACACACACATCAAGAAATAAAGATTAAAACAGAGTTATTTTTACATCTATATAATAAGAA
>JAULBS010095335.1:0-32119 GCA_032355785.1 Symmetromphalus regularis | reverse complement strand
GTGGGGATGGTGGGGGGGGGGGTGATGAGGGTCATGACTTTATACCCTTTTCCCCCAGTTTGTCAGTATACCGTCGTTGTTAATAGATATTAAAAGTTAGATCCTAGGAAGGAAAATCCTGCAAGTCATCTACAACTTGAATTCTTACTGGACACATTCCTTTCTATTGCTTGATACATTTTCCATCTCAGTGGACATCTTTGCAGTTTGGGTTATTTTCCGTTCCAACCAGTGGTTCACAATTGGTTCATCAAATACTGTGGTATGTACTGCCCTGTCTGTGGTTGGTGCATATAAATGACCCCTTGCTGCTTAACGGAATGAGTAGCCTATGCGGCAGAGGTGGGTTTCCTCTAAAAAAATATTTCAGAATGACCATATGATTAACATCCAATAGCCGATGATCAGATAAAAATCAATGTGCTCTAGAGACGTCGTTAAATAAAACAAACTTCATTTAGATACATTTTTTTGTAATGACCGGCTCAAACTGACAGATATAGGACATTTTCTATAATAATTTGCTCAAACAGACTGATATAGGATATTTTCTGTAATGATTGGCTCAGACTGATATAGGATATTTTCTGTAATGATTGGCTCAGACTTACTCATATAGGATATATTCTGTAATAACTGGTTCAAACTAACTGATATAGGACATTTTCTGTAATAATCGGCTCAAACTGACTGATATAGGACATTTTGTGTAATAATCAGCTCAAACAGACTGATATAGGACATTGTCTGTAACTGACTTATATAGGACATTTTGTGTAATAATCAGCTCAAACTGGCTGATATAGGACATGTGTAATAATCAGCTCCAACTGACTGATATATGACATTGTCTGTAACTGACTGATATAGGACATGTTGTGTAATAATCAGCTCAAACTGACTGATATGGGACATTTTGTGTAATAATCAGCTCAAACTGACTGATATATGACATTTTCTGTAACTGACTGATATAGGACATTTTGTGTAATAATCAGCTCAAACTGACTGATATTGGACATTTTGTGTAATAATCAGCTCAAACTGACTGATATATGACATTGTAACTGACTGATATGGGACATTTTGTATAATAATCAGCTCAAACTGACTGATATTGGATATTTTGTGTAATAATCAGCTCAAACTGATTGATATATGACATTGTCTGAAACTGACTGATATAGGACATTTTGTGTAATAATCAGCTCAAACTGACTGATATATGACATTGTAACTGACTGATATAGGACATTATGTATAATAACCAACTCAAACTGACTGATATTGGACATTTTGTGTAATAATCACCTCAAACTGACTGATATTGGACATTTTGTGTAATAATCACCTCAAACTGACTGGTATTGGACATTTTGTGTAATAATCACCTCAAACTGACTGGTATTGTACATTTTGTATAATAATCAGCTCAAACAGACTGGTATTGGACATTTTGTGTAATAATCAGCTGAAACTGACTGATATTGGACATTGTCTGTAATGACCGGCTCTAATATGGGACATTTTGACTGGTACAGCAAAAATAATTATTTCCTTGCCTGCTCCTTTATAAATGTTGCTATTTTAATCACGTGACATGTTTATGGCAGACGTCATCAATCACTGGGTTCACGGGGAACAACTGTGTGTGTAGTGTTATTACGGAGACTGACTCGGACCACGCCTTGCTACATTGTTGTCTATAACAGCTCGTTGTTGATTCGATCTGCGACATTTGTTTATCACATTGTAACACGATGTACCTTTTACACAGACATACATGTTCAGTGCGGGCGCAGTCTTTTAAATATTGGTGAGGGGGGAATTGGTGCGCCATTTGTAGGGCGCCTGCAACGTAAACAAAATGTAAATATTATCAGAAAAAAATATATTGCTCTCCTTGACCCTCAATCCCACCCCCACCCCAACCCCATGCCCCGTCTTTGTAACGGTTGAGCTTGACCTTGCCCTTTTTAAAAATATCTCTATATGTTTCATCTTTGTTTGGCATTCATATATTTGTCCGTGTGCAAAAAAGGGGAACAAACTCCCTGCATCCTCCTCTGGTTTATCAAAGGCCGTGGTATGTGCAGTCCTGTCTATGGGACAGTGCATATAAAAGACCCCCTGCTGCTTATCGGAAAGAGTAGACTATGTGGCGGCACCGGGTTTCCTCTAAATACATATGTCAGAATGACCATATGATTGACGTCCAATAGCCGCTGATAAGATTAAAAATCAATGTGCTCTAGAGGCGTCGTTAAATAAAACAAACTTTATTTATTATTTTCCAAAATTTCTGTATATGTCCCTGCTAAACAGACTTTATAAGAACATTTTAAAATGAAATTTGTATTAGTTTCTAAAAAAACAGCTTAAGTAGAACCTTAACTGAATGCTGTATCTTAGACTTAGCCGATCATGAATCATATTATTATTATATATTTTGTGAATTAGGTTTTCCAACTGGAGTATATTTTTAATAACATATTATTTCATATGGGTATGGGGGTGGAGCGAGAGTGGAGCCTATACAAAAAAACACCTAAAAAACACCAACCAACCTTTGAAGCACAATGTGTCAGATTTTTGAGACGGTCCCTAATAAGATATGCATGCCAAGGGCCATAACTACACAATTATTTAGGCAAGTGGCGTCCCCAATTAAAGATATTCAAATAACCAAACAAAGACAATATAAACTTGAAACATACGTTAAGATCTGTGTGAGAGGAAAAAAGGAAACAGATTTGATTTTCTAATCCTTTAACTTAAAGTCTAACCAATGAACTTAATAGGCACTTGCAAACTTTCAGTAAAGTGACAAACCAATGCTAAATAAATGTGAACAAATGGACAAGCATAATGTGTGTCCACCATTTTACCTCGACAAGGTGAAGCGACAACAGACTTACTCGAAAAATTTATCCATGACGATTGCCAAAATAAATGAAAATTCGTTTTAAAAGTTACTAATAAAAATGTAGTCTACTTTCGACTTCTGTTTCGCAGAACACCCGTGACATTTACCCCGCCCCTTCAAGCCCTTATGAGTCGTGTGCAAAATGTTAGAAAATCTTTGATTTCAGTAAAATTACATTAAAATACTGTATATTTGTTAAAAAGTCTTCAAAGCCAGGCTAAAATAATAATTACTATATATTTTATCTGTCTTAATGTTCATATTTAAAATTCGAAACAAATTACTACGTTAGTCAACATACGGGCACCTGTCAATATGGCGGATTTGGCAACATGGCGAAAATCTCGAAGAATGTGACCCGAATATTTTTGTTAATCAATGAAAGTAAAAGTGCTTTTATTATTTAATTTAATAGAAAATATTCCAAGAGTAATGAATATTACAATTCTAAAAATTCGATTGTTTTTTTGTTGTATATTTGTTATCTTGTAACGAAAATCTGACAAAAGACAGCGACTGAAAGAAAATCGACTGAAAGTTGTAGACGGTTTATGTCGCAGACGGTTTTTATTTGCGTGGTTTTGTTAGTTTGGATGTCAGAGTTGGCTTTTCTGGATAACAGCTGAAATTGAATTGTGATTAAATTTCATACTATGTAAAATATATGCATGATTCTATGTGGTTAAACTCAAAATATTCAGGTGTTACGGTTTTTGTTGGTGGTGTCTGCAGCTGCATCAACCTCATAAGATAGGTTCTTTTGTGTATTCTGAGGATTTCACAGATAGGTGGTATTTTGGTGAATTAATTTGTTTTGATTTTGTGTTTAATATGATATGAATATTTGTATGAGTAGTTTTCAGAGTAGACGTGTGATCAGAATTATGAGAATAGAAAGTTAATATTTTAATGCCATTTTCATGATTTTGGTTCATTTTTATTTAACATAAATTTGCATTAAATCTATGAATTATATCGTGGTGGGGTATGGAGTCAAACATGAAGTCTTCGGACATTTAGTTATATATAAAAATTGTAACTTCAGACATATTTACACGCCTCTGGCGAGGGGGCAAGCATTAGTTTCTATCCCTGCAGTACACAATGTTGCTGTGAAATATGTTCCATATAAAAGCCTATTTTGTTTTCATCACTACTATTAAAAAATGACTAATTTTTGTTACTTTTTTCAGATATTGCACTGAGAAGATAACTAATGCTGCCATTCCTAGAGGTGTTAATTTGATAAACCATGTAATTCCTTGTGAGGGCGCATATCACCAGTACTTCATAGCTATGAATGTAGATAACTTATATGATCCTGCCGATTCAAGCTCGTCGGATGAGGGCCGAATGCAGATTGATGAATCTGCAGGCAGGTCTGATGACGACGTACCAAAGAATATAGTTCAACCACCATCAGTGTTTGAAACACTGAAAGGTAGATTACTTAGGGGGGTCATCTATATTTTTCATCATTTTCACTAGCGTACAAGACGTATTCTTTTCTCTTTTTTTTTGACCCTCTCCCTCTGAAAAACATACAAACTGAAAAGGAAAACAAATGATGATTTTGCTGGTTCCAGGTATTTTATTATTATATTAAATAGTATTATCGTGATTTTTAAATTATTTTGAAAAGCATACGTGTCCCTTTAACCTCCTCTTCAAGCCCCCTCCCAAAGTGCATTTTATACGCTCGTGACAATGATGAAAAAAAAATGGATGTCCCCTTATAAGTTGTTGTTTGATAAATGTTTGAGAATGTCACGAATCCAGGCTTTGAAATAAGTTGAGAACGGTTAACAGGAGGTTACCTTATTGGTAAAGTCTAGAACAGAAACCCATTCTCAACAAAATTTGGATGTTATCAGTTTTATTTTATTCAAGAAGATATTCATGAATACAAGTATTAATATGTATAAGTGGATAGCAAAGAAAAGTTAGGGCATTGATATCCATCATGTGTCTGTTGAGATATTTAATAGTAAAAGAATATGGAAATTTTTCACTTGAGACATTTGTCTTAACATTCTGGCTAAAGGTTACTACGATCCTATTTTGTGGAAACCTGTAAAAGGATTTTACAACTGGCTACAGAATTTAGTATTTGGCTAATCATATTTTCTTTAAATTAACTAATGTTTCAGTGACACATTTCAGTATCTCAGAAAATTATATTCAGCAATTTTCTTTAATGGTGACCATTAACTTTTAATTCCTAATATCTGACTTATGCATAATTCAATCATTGCCTAACCTTGCTATTTAAATGAACTTTAAATAGTTGTATTTGTTTTATTTCAGAAAATGATGAGGAGGAAGAAGAAGAAATAGAAGATGAAGAAGAGGAAAACGGAAGTGATGAAGAGGATGATGATGAAGAGGGAGAAGATGATGAAGATGGTGATGATGATGATGAAGATGATGAAGAAGGAGAGGAGAGTGAGGAAGATGAAGGTACAATTTGAAATGCTTTTTATGAATATATAGGTATAAAGTTAATGCTTTTACAAGTTTTAGTGCAGAATAAAAATGTGTTTTAGACTAACGGATAGCATTTTGTTCATTTATAGGTAGTTAATTTTACTGTACATCTCGGCTTTTTTTTATATTTGATTAAAAAGTGATTTTTATAAAAAAAAATTGTTTTTAAAAAATACATATACATTTCTGATTGTTTTTTTGAGATGATCAAAGTTTCATCACTCATTTGCTTTTTATTGCTTCAGAATGGGAAGAATATGAGGAAGATGCTGATGCCAGTCTGCCTGCAAGTTTGATTGTTGACAGTGATGATGGGGATGAAGACCCATGTCCTATTTGTCTCAATAGGCTGCGAGATCAGGATCAAGGAACACCAGAATCTTGTGACCACCATTTCTGTCTTGAGTGTATTCAGGAATGGGCAAAAGTACGAGTTAAAAACAATTTGAATAAAATTAATAAAATCAGAAGTGTCATTGCTAATGCAGTTAAAAGTTAAATTATGGACATCCAGTATCTCAGAAAATTATAAGTTTCCTTATTTGCTCTATTGTTTCCTATCCTAAATTATCTTACTGTCTATGTGTAAAATACCATATGTATCTGTAAAAACGTAACACGTTTTGTTTGAATATTGTTGCATTACTGCTGCCAGAGAGAAAGACAAGGTTATACCAATAAAGTTATGTTAGAGTTCTTTAATTGTCTTCGAGCACAGCCAAACACTTAAGTATGGTCATGAAGTACATGAATTGTTCAGATTATATAAAGCTGGACACTTAATGAAACTGCAACTTACATGTACAAAGTAGTTAAGGTAAGTAAAGTTTGTTTTATTTAACGAAACCTCTAGAGAACATTGATTTTTATCTGATCATCGGCTATTGGACATCATACTTATGATCATTCTGACAAACCCGCTGCTGCCACATAGGCTACTCTTTTCTGATAAGCAGCAAGGGCTCTTTTATATGCACCATCCCATAGACAGGACAGCACATACCATGGCCTTTGATGAACCAGTTGTGGACCACTGGTTGGAATGGAGAATAGCCCAAACTGCAAATGGGTCAACTGAGAAGGATCGATCCGACGACCAATCAGTTAACAGGCAGTCACGCTGCCATTTGAGCTACATCCCGCTCTTAGTTTGGGGATTACATTACTTGCTATTACAGACGGATAAAGTAAACCACATAAAACTAATGATCCAGTAACATGTTTGTGTTACACTAATATAAGAAACGTTTGTAATTAATGAAAGTGTATTCTTCAGATAAAAATAGCAATGCTGATAATTAAATAGGTTAATACCCTTCATCAGTACTGTTAAAAACCAGTATCGCCTTTCTTTAGAAATTAGTCTAAATTAACAATATTAATTCTATAGTCCAATACAGAGTACTACACTCATGACTGTAAGATACCATTTATCTTAGGAATTGCTTCAGTATGGGAGGTTAATACCCTTCATCAGTACTGTTAAAAACCAGTATCGCCCTTCTTTAGATATTAGTCTAAATTTACAATATTAATTCTATAGTCCAATACAGCATATTACACTCATGACTGTAAGATATCATTTATCTTAGGAACTGCTTCAGTATGGGAGGTTAATACCCTTCATCTGTACTGTTTAAAACCAGTATCGCCCTTCTTTAGAAATTAGTCTAAATTAACAATATTAATTCTATAGTCCAATACAGAGTACTACACTCATGACCATAAGATACCATTTATCTTTGGAATTGCTTCAGAATGGGAGGTTAATACCCTTCATCTGTACTGTTTAAAACCTGTATTGTTCTTCTATAGATATTAGTCTAAATATACCACACTAATTCTATAGTCCAATAGAGTATACTACTCATGCCTGTTAGAAACCATTTATCTTAAGAGTTGCTTCAGTGTGGGATTTGTATCCTAAAAATGTTTCTATGAAGATCCCTGCAACGTTAACAATAACTTAACAAAAAAAGCAACACCTATGTTATCAATTTCCGCAACGTCTACCAAGATCAGACGTAAAGCCTATTAGCTGAAAATTAACAAATTGGACAAATAACTTCAGTTCATTCAGGAACCTATATCTGTTTTTATCATAAATTTAACAAGAATTGTGTGATGTCGTCTTCCCGCTGACTAACCAGACAGAAAATGTGTGCTAACCAGACAGAAAATGTGTGGATCACCTAGTGAACAATAATTTTCATCTGTCACTTACTACCAACAGTTTTCCTGATATCAATGAGATCAGACATTATAGACAATCAGAGTGTTTGCACTAGGTCATGATTTACATACATCACAGTAGAGGAATGTCTAATTGAGATGTGAGAGGTCATGGGGTCAATACACTTCGGAAGATTGACACATTTTATTTTTCTCATCAGCTTTTGAAATAATGTGCATACAGTATAACCTCGATTTAACGCCTACTGTCGTACCAATGTGATTTTGGTGCTATATTGAGTTGGCGTTAAAGTGAGGATTATTGTCACGTGATCATCAGAGCGGCTTTTTGTCTTGTACTGCTACTTCTTTGAACTGCAGAATCACTGCAATGACAACTAACTAACACAGTCATTAGACAATAACAAAAGTAACAACTCCTGATGAGCTTAATTACGGCCAATGGACTCCTGTCGAGCTGATTGATTACAGCTAATTCTAATTGAAGCATTGGCGATACAATCAAGAGGACTGTAACATATAAAATGCATTTTGTTCAAAAATATGTTTGGCGGATGGCGGATCGAGAGGGTGGCGCTAAAGAGAGGGAATTAACAAAGAAAACAAATGGTACAGAAGAAAGTTGGCGATACGAGAGGTTAGCGTTAAATCGGGGGAGGGCGATAAATCGAGGTTATACTGTATTTGTTTTACCGCTGGACCAGCGATGCTCACCTTAATGAACTTGCAATTCAATATGTTTTGATATTTTTCTCCTTTTAGGATAAAATAGCAATTTATATTTTATAATCTCAGGGTTCCACTTACAGTGGTCAGCAATGGCCAGGCTGAATCAGAGCCTTTGTGGAGCAGCTATCAAGATTAAAAATCTCATGCCTCGACTGAGATTTGATTCCAGTACCTACCAGCTGTGAGACCAACAGCTTAACAACTGTACAACAAAGGCCAGGAAAAAGTACAATATATGTAAAAAGCAAACAAAACAGACCGTTAAGATTAATAATAATAATACAGCAAAAAAGATCAAATCCACTTATCAATGAATGGGTTACTAATAAATATTGTTTAAAAAAAAAATAATAAAAAAAATAACTCACAATGTGCCTATTAAATAGGATACATCAGATTTTCTACATATACAGTAACTGTATAACTTACAGCTTCTGAGTGGACAGGGTGGACTGTAAACAACAAAGCTGCCAGGAAGCTTGTCATCTCCGTCATAAAAATGCAACACATTCTGAAGAGAAAAAAAAAAGTTTCAATAAAACTTTTCAAATTCATATATCTGGGGTAGAAAATTATTTTATAAATGTTCTTGCCTTTGGTCAAGTGAAAACTAGAAACTTACTTCTCTGAACCGTACAATAATCGCCCAAATTTGACAAAAATAATTCTTCAAAAACGTGAATACTCTAACACAACTGATGGTTGCATACCAGTACTAATTAAAATGCTGACAATCATTGGTTCTTTTACTGAGTATGAGTTATTCATTTATTAGTTAAAACAATTTTAAGACATAAATACAGATGATCCATAGCATTTTTCTAGCATACAGTAAGTACTAAAAAAAAAGAAAACAAAACAACAAAAAAACTTGCGGAAGAAGGGCAATGGTATTTTTCCACCCCTGATATATATATATGTATGTACACATGTGCATCCGTTTTTCAACTTAATTTTGACAAAGCAGATATTATTTCTGCCCGTACATGATTCATTTTACAAATGTTAAGGCTGGAGCAGGCAATTAATCAGGCTTAAAACACAAGGCATGATAAGTCAACCAAAATTAATTATTAATATGGTAATTAATCAAGGTCATGTAGACCGCCTGTCCTTTAATGTCACCCTGGTTGAAGTACAGGTGTTTTTTTTTAACAGGTTTCCTGTGAATAATAATAATAAAAAAACATTAATAAATGAATAGTTCATTTTCATTACTCTGTCTTATCGATTTGAGACTTTAAAAAAATGTATTAATTATACTAAAATCAAAATACAAAATATCAAGTTTTAATAAAGCACAGTTTTGATGACCTATTAAGTATGAGTATATCATACTAGGATTAAAATATTTTTGTTAACTGAAGATCATACTAAATATCTAGTCACTGCTTTAGAACCAAAAGGGTGTAAGTCTGGGTTTGGCACTTACTGGTATCACTGAAAGCCTCTAGGTGAGCTATTTCTGGTGCACAAAGGGTGTATATAGGTTTCTGAAGCTATCCCACATTTATCCAGAAATCAAAAGCTATTCCACATAAAACTTTTGTTTTGTTGAAAAACAGTTTTTTGGCTTCTCTCTCCATTACCTGCTACCCCAACTTACACCCTTTTGGTTCTGAAGCACAAGATACTTACTTCATGAACATGATGCAGACGAATGCATGCAGAACTGCATTGACCAAGTGGTAGGACATGGGTCCCAACTCCAGCTCACTGACAGCATAGTGTAATAAAAACAAAAGGAAGCTCACAATACTTACTTCATGAACATGATGCAGACGACTGCATGCAGAATTGCATTGATCAAGTGATAGGACATGGGCCCCAACTCCAGCTCACTGACAGCGTAGTGTAATAAAAACAAAAGGAAGCTCACGATACTTACTTCATGAACATAATGCAGACGACTGCATGCAGAACTGCATTGATCAAGTGATAGGACATGAGCTCCAACTCACTGACAGCGTAGTGTAATAAAAACAAAAGGAAGCTCACGATACTTACTTCATGAACATGATGCAGACGACTGCATGCAGAACTGCATTGATCAAGTGGTAGGACATGGGCTCCAACTCACTGACAGCATAGTTTGCTCGGAAAGTCAGCACACATAGTGGACGATATGATTTGTGACTCCGTTCCTGTAAAATAAATTCTTTACTTAGGCTTTAAGTTCAATACAGATAGATTTTGTTTCTGTTTCTATTAATGGGATTGTGAGCCTAAGTGGTCTAGTAGTAAAACATCGAATGCTCAAGCTGAAGATAGTGGTTCAAAACCTGTTGGAGGCTGGCCCACACTTAAATATGTGTCAAAATTTCCAAATGTTTGACATCCAATAGTCAACGATTCACTACTTTATTCACTACTTTATAACGTGCCACACAATACTGATGTATTTTTCTACAAGTGTTTAGCATTTTCAGGACTTTCATTGTTGCTAGCATCTATGAGAAGACATTACTAAATCACCTCATCATAATTTTGTCATTTATTAAATTCAAAAACCATTATAACACAACTTACTTTAATTTATATCTGTGTGGTGTCGATGCACCATTTTAATTAAGAATTGTAACTGTTGTAAAAATCAAACCTTTTCCATGGGTGTTCCCCAGAAATCATTCCAAAACAAATTTGAAATAGGATGACTGGGTCGTAAGTCTTTATTATCAACAACAGCAGACATGTCGTCAAAAACAAAACCACACTCCAGGGAGTTGTAGTAGCAGACGGCAACCAAGATAACTAGCACCGATGAGTACATGCTGAACCGATCCATGGCCAAGAGTTTTTGTCATCACTCGCAAAAACACCAAAACCTGAACAAAACAATAGCAATGAAATGAGAACTAGTAGAAATGATGTTCTCAAATGTGTTATATATACCTGTAATTATAAATATACATCTAGATCTATATTAATAAACTAACTGATTAAATAATAAAAAAATAAGATAATTATTAATGTTAAAATTTATAAGTGGATAGTCTTTCCCATTTAATAATAATAATACCCACCCACACAAACCTTATTTAATTTTCTAAAATCTCAAAACTTAAAAGGTATTATTATAATAATTATCATTATTTTATTTTTTTTAAAGAAAAAAGTAAACTTAAAGATACCGGTCCATAAAGTTATCACTAAATAGATGCGCTCTAGCAATTTCACTTATAAATAAACACTGCAAGATTAAAACTAACTGACAATGTCAATGAAATTGGTAGATTAACCGTACTCTTAATTGATAACACTAAGTTATTAGCTTATCAACACATAATTTCAGGTATCAACACATGACAGGGCGCTGCCATTCGTTTTCTTTTGTTGTTCTTTCCTCCTAGACGTTTATTTTCTGTTAGCAGAACAAACATTACTTTAGAAAACGATCATTTTCATCATTGTTGTATAAAAATTGATTTAGTACATGCCTCCACACCTTTTGCGAAATATATTATATACATAACAAGCTTATGTTTAGCTCTTTCTGTGAGTATATCCGGATTGGCAGTATCCATAATGGTCGTTAAACCTATATTAAATGTTGTGGGTGTTCCGCTTTAAAGGAGGAAAATTCTTATTTGAAAACAAATTAAAATGGCAGCCACCACAGTTTTGAACATTCTGCATCAAGTTTTAATTCATTTTTGCTGACATCTATCGTGAGTAAACACATTAAAAATAATTCAACCGAGGAAATGTCTTAGATACAATTCATATTCATGTCAAAGTGTCATTAATTTGAGAACATTTCTCATCGGTCTACTCAGACTACTGACGTTCAGAAAACGTATCTTTTTTAGTATACAATTTTATAAATAATATAATGTCAAACTCTAAATTACCGTGTAGTTCTATTACCGTGAGATTGACCATAGTCTCAGAATAAGCCAGATATAACCAAATAATGAAATATACTGAGGTCAGTTAAAATTAATCAAATGTTAATGTCCTGGCTGGAAAGATTCTTGGCTTATGAACACTGAGTAATTTCATGGACCTCGGGCTCGGGCAATGCGTTATTTTCATCTGTTTTTCTCAGGGAATGGCCTAGCCTATGCTGTGCTATGCCCTGAGAAAAACAGATGAAAAATAGGATATGCCCTGAGAAAAACAGATAAAAATAATACATTGACTGAGTGCTTGGACTAAGTAATTTTCAGTACAGTAGTCTGAGTAGAACACAACTTTCTTTTTTTCATGTACCTTTACCCCATTTCGGCATTTGTTATCAGCACTGGTTTATGATTACCCATTTATATTTAGTATTATTATATGCTTGTTATAACATCATCATCATATACAAAAACTAGAAAATCTGCCCTTTAAAGCTGTGAACAAAATGCAGTTGATCAAAATATGGTCAGTTTGATACAGTGCAGGAAATAAATTCATATTATTTCTCACTAACCATTGGCATTGTTCTGTTCATGATGTGTCAGTTACACAATTTTTAATCCAAGTTAACTACCAAAAGATTACTTGGCAAATATTTATGTTTTGAAATTAAAAGTTATCAACTTTAACCCTGAGGGAAAATAAGTAAAAACTTTTGGAATTCTACAGGTAACAACATACTGTAGATCTTGAAATTAATGCATTCAAGATATTAATGCGAAAAATGTGAGTCTGTTTTATTTGCTTTAATAATATGACACATTTATTTTTAACAATAGCTCTAGCATGAATCCAGGACATTTAGCCAATGGCTATTTAGCCAATGGACACCCAACGGCCATTTAGCCTTTATTTGCAGGGGGGACATTTAGCCACCATTAAAAAAATTGGCTAAATGTCCGGATACCCACTAGCACATATGATGGGTTCTCAAATCATTATTTTTTAAATTAGAATACCATGTTACATGATAATCATTCATTGTATTTTATTAAATTCCTTTAAAACTAACACAACACCAACTCATGGCATGAGTATAGGATGAAAGTTTGATTAAATGTTTTTTCTCAACAACAACTCCACTATGCTACTGGCCACATGTAATAATAGCATTGCATAATGCATATTACTATTAGTTGTTTACTTTTGTCTGTAGGCAATTAACCCATAGTCGTTTCTGACACCTTTTAGTGTTCTCAATTAAGTGAGGTGATCTCAATAACAATGGTTGTACATGTAGTCTCAGTTTTAGTGAATTGTATTATGAGCTGATTGCTGCAAAAATGTGTTGTTCAGAAAGTACATGCAAGACTGAAAATAAATGGCTGGTCAAGGACATTGACCAGTTCAAATTTATCATCTTAGAAGATTTGACAGTCACAAAGTTAATTGTGTCAGTCATTTTGTCCGACACTCATGTTTTAACTTTTGGTAAAAATAACATTTGTGTATAAAGTTAGCTTCATGCAGCTTGTGTCTGTTGAATAAATTGTGAAAAATTAAATAATCAAAAGCATACACCATAAAAACTAAATTACTTATTTTGTTTAAATTGTGCATATTAAATTGTGTGTTAGGAACATTTCCTTAAATGTCCAGCACAAATTGATTTACGCTGGACATTTTGGCCAGCAGAACTAAAATAATTATTTCCAGGCCTGTACATGTACTAAACCAAAGGGAGGCCACTCGCATTAATTCCATGTCAGTTTTAATCTGGCTACCATCATTCACATTAAATTGATTAATTTAGGGATGCATTAATTTCATGATTTACAATAATTAGTGTAAAAGAACAAACTTTAGTTACCTACATGTAGGTTGAAACCAGGCAAAGTAACTTCATTTAAATGTTATTTTTAATTATTATCCCATACAATATTTATTGATGGCTTGCCTTACAACTGGTACATATAAAATAGAAACACGCTTTACGTGTACCTTGATGAATTGTACAAAATAAAGCAATTAAATTTTAAACTTCAAATATTGAATTTTAGGTAAAATATATTTAAAAACTTCACATAATTATTAATATATATACATTTTATGCAGACATTTTCACTACCGCAAACATTTGGTCATAATGCAATACTTACAATATGGGCTGAAAGCTAATTGTTCACGGTGTAGATATAATTATTATACAAGCAACAGGGGACAACATTTTGAAATCTGAGGTTAACGGAAGTCAGTTCACATGGTTTTTACCTACATGTAGGTAACCCATAGTTCGGTTACGTGAATTATATTTGCATAAACTGTGGGTTACCTGATCGGTTACCTCAAAGTTATGTTGAAATTATGTTTTAAATACATAATTTTTAACTCAAAGTTAAAACAAAATATAAAAGAAAACAATTTATAAAACAGGTTTTTTTAATGTTCGCTAAAGTTAGCTTTTTCTTAATGAACACTTCGAGATCCCTTTTTTAGTTTCACGCTGTCCAAGGTACTTTCACTTTATCTACAGTGATGTTCCAAATGTTTGTTTTTTAAAGCTCATTCTGCGATGTGGGTATTTTAAAACGTTTGTAAGACCTGTTTACATTAAAACTGTTTTCAGCATATGTAAAATATAGGCTATCCAATATTATGTCAGCATAATAATTTTGTGCCCTGAGGCAGCGGTGGAATTTGAATTTTTGGGGAGCAAGGTGATTGTTGCCTTTCGTTTAGTAAAAAAAAATTATGGCACGAAGGCAGGTTGGAGGGGCACCAAGGCAAACCTTTCCTAGGTTACCACAGCATTGTTCTTGCCATTGACAACGTCCAATTTTGGGGGATCCGCATCATTTAAGAGGGGCACCCACAGCATTTTGCTCCGGTGCTATGGTGAAAGTCCTGTACAGAGTGTCCATAAAGTATCTTTACAATTTACAATTTAATTTTTTTATTACAAAAGCAAATAAATAGATAAATAATATTTGATAAATGGTACCCGAAGAACACAAATGCAATATGATTTAAAACTTTGATAACCACTGAGTATATTGAACAAATCGGATAAAAACATCCCATCAATTGCCTTAGTAACAAATTTTTAAAATTGTAATGAGACTTTATGAACATCCTGTATTTTATCCATCAATTATAGATTATTCACCCATCAGGTACTTAATAACATACAGTTCAGCCACCAGTTATAGAAGATTTTTCAATGTACATTTCATCCACCAATTATATATAATTCATCAATGTACATTTCATCCACCAGTTATATATATGATTCTTCAATATACATTTTATCCAACAGTTATAGATGATTCTTCAGTGTACATTTCATCCACCAATTATAAATGATTCTTCAATGTTCATTTCATCCACCAGTTATAGATGATTCTTCAATGTACATTTCATCCACCAATTATAAATGATTCTTCAATGTTCATTTCATCCACCAGTTATAGATGATTCTTCGATGTACATTTCATTCACCAATTATACATGATTCTTCAATGTACATTTCATCCACCTATTATACATGATTCTTCGATGTACATTTCATTCACCAATTATACATGATTCTTCGATGTACATTTCATTCACCAATTATACATGATTCTTCAATGTACATTTCATCCACCTATTATAGATGATTCTTCAATGTTCATTTCATCCACCAGTTATAAATGATTCTTCAATGTTCATTTCATCCACCTGTTATAGATGATTCTTCAATATAGATTTCATCCACCAATTATAAATGATTCTTCAGTGTACATTTCATCCACATGTTATAGATGATTCTTCATTGTACATTTCAACCACCTGTTATTGATGATTCTTCAATGTACATTTCATCTACCAATTATAAATGATTCCTCAATGTTCATTTCATCCACCAATTATATATGATTCTTCAATATACATTTCATCCACCAATTGTAAATGGTTCTTCAATGTTCATTTCATCTACTAAATACAGACTGTTCATCCACATACATGTACCTTTTGTCCAGAAGACAGTTTGTTTTCTGCAGTTAGCATAATGGTGACCAGAAGACATTTCTAATGACAAATAAGTACTGTGAAATTGTAAGAACGCTTGTGCACCAGGCACATGGATATGTTCCATACTATATTGATAAGCTTAATGAATTAAACCAACTAATAATATGAGTAGAGATAAAATCCATTAAAGCCCACCCAGCATTTTACTTGTTAGCAATACTTTATCTCACCTTTTACTCACCTACATGTACCTCTGATGTTGCTGGATGCACAACCTTGTCTCGCTTGACAGATTAACATATTCAGTGTGAAACACATTCATTTTAATGGGATTCATCCATTCTCCTACAGTGTGTTGTTTAAGCTTTACAAAACTTGTGATACTTTCTTGTTCTCTACTAACTGGTTTATTACTACTTAATTTTATATTTCTATTAACTTTCCATGTTACCTATGACACCAAAACATAGGGGTTACATGTATCATTAATTAGGATTTTTTATATTTTAATACAGGGATTTTAACGTTAAAAAATGAGAGACATTTTGAATTAATAATTAGGAAATCAATGTTATTTGACTTTTTTCTCTTTTTGCATTTCAAGTATCATACCAATAGTATTACTTAATTAAAGTGCAATACATGCCTGAATGTAATTTTGTAAATGAAAATCTAATGTAATGGCTGTTAACAGTGTTGCCATTTTGATTTATTATATTCCTAAATATTTGCCCCGGGCAGGTTTGATGATCTGTGTACATGTTCATATGTTAATTTCTTACTTGTTGCTTTTTGTGACAAATTTTGGAGTGAGTGATGAGCAATTGTGACAGAGTGACAGTTATGTCATAAAGGTGAGCCACGAAGCTTAATACACCATGTTAACTTCAATAAAGCTACATGTAAAACATTGTTTACTGGAATGTATTCACCTACATTGTCAACCGCTGAAATTGCCCATGGCAATCGGCAATACCATGGAGATTGCCGTAGAGTTTTTCATTCTCTGAAGCACTTTTTTTTTGCCACTGAGTAAAAAAATAAAATTGTTGGTGTATTTTTTTCTTATTATTAAAAATAAAGTATGATGTTTGATATCTAATAGTCGATGATTAATAAATCAATGTGCTCCAATGGTGTAGTTAAAAAAAACAAAAAACTTTTGACACGTGGATTGTGAAATAATATGTATTGATAGCTTGTCATAGGAGCGGAATCTAGCTCAAACGGTAGCTAGTCTGCCTGTGATCCGGTCGGTCGTCGGATCGATCATTTTCAGTGGACCCATTTGCAGTTTGGGCTATTTTCCATTCCAACCAGTGGCCTACAACTGGTTTATCAAAGGCCGTGGTATGTGCTGTCCTGTCTGTGGGACTGTGCATGTAAAAGATCCCTTGCTGATTATCGGAAGGAGTAGCCTATGTGGTGGCAGCGGGTTTCCTCAAAAGACATGTCAGAATGACCATATGTATGACGTCCAATAGACGATGATAAGATAAAAATCCATGTGCTCTAGAGGCATCGTTAAATAAAACTTTACTTTTAGCATGTCATAGATATAGATCTACAACCCCTTTGTTTTTTCATGTTGTTTATTGCACTTGTTTATAACACTCAATAAGAATTATACCACTCAACTGCTACATGGTGTCATTTAGTAAATATTCTTGTGCAGTGTAACCATGCAGTATTTTAAGCATACACATGTACATGTTTGTTAAAGATATATGTCTATTTACGATTTTTTTGTTTTAACAACATTAGTAGAGCACATTGATATATTAATTATTGGCTAATGGATGTCAAAACGTGGAAATTAAAACTCATAGTCAAGTGCGAGCAAACCTCCAACAGGTTTTGAACCATGGTCTTCAGCTTGAGAGTCCAATGTCCTACTACTGGATCAGTGTGGCATGGCTATTTTCACTGTCTTTAAAACTATTACTATTACTTTAACTGTATTTTAAAATTAATTCTACTTGTGTTTATGTTTTCACTGTATATTGTTAGTACAATGCTACATGTACAATGTTCCATTATTGATATTTTCAGTAATTGAAACATACTATATTTTAAATATTCACATTTAATAGCATACCTCTCAAGTCTCCCGATTTGGGTGGGAGCCTCCCGATTTTAAGTACCGACCTCCCGATCGGGTATTCATATTTTTTGGTGCAGTACAATTTTGGTACTGATAAACGTTTGTTACGTGTTGTTAAAAGTGCACGCGAATGGCATGAAAATTGATTTCTCGCGGAGTCTCCCCCATGAGAGTTTTCAAATGTTAACATGTATGTAATACTAATAGATTTATTTTTGTTCTCCAGGAATCCTGAGTGCAGTAAAACATTTGAAATATGTCATCTCCAGAGGTTGAACGGTTTGAGATTTCTGAACATGATATTGAGGATATTTTCAACCCAGGACAAAGACGATTTAAACAATCTAAGAATCAAGCAACATATGGTAAAATATTATTTATCATAATAAACATTAATTTATTATTTTCGAAAATATATTTTTTATATATATTTATTGTAATATTTTCACATTTACTTGAGCAAAGAACAGAAATGTCATTTTCTGTCGCATGGAAGGACATAAAACTTGATTCCATCCGTAAAACTCATTTCATTTTCATGATATGAATGTAAGTTTATCTAATAGAACATTTTTAGCATGTCATTGAATATTTATTATATCTAGTATGGTAGCTTTTGTATTTTAAAAGGAAGATAGTACTTAAAGATATTGACTCCTTCCATTTGTTACTTCTTGTTATTTTGCTATCACTGTGTCAGTACATTTGGTTTAATATTTAACCCACTCAAATCATTTGTAACTGTACATATGATAGACTTTTAGTATGTGATTTTAAAATGTACTAGTATTTAGTTTATTTTTAATCCTTAGTATAGGTATCTTGGCTGTGTTTTTGTGTGTGTTTATTTGCAATTTATTTTCAATCCTTAATTTACACGTAGTTATCTGAGCTTGAATTTTTGTGTATATTTACAGTTTTTCAGTCCTATGTGTATACAATGTAGGTATATGGACTTGACTTTTTTGTGTGTGATTTTAGAATTTATTTTCAGTCGTTAATATAGGTATCTGGACTTGATATTGTTTGGTGCATATTTACAGTTTATTTTCTGTCTTTTATATAGGTCTCTGGACTTGAATGTTTTATGTGTATTTACAATTTATTTTCAGTCCTTTATATAGGTATATGGGCTTTATTTTTATATGTGTATTTATAGTTTATTTTCAGTCCTTAGTAAAGGTATCTGGGCTTGATTTTTGTATGTTATATTTACAGTTCATTTTCAGTCCTTACTAAAGGTATGTGGGCTTGATTTTTATATGTGTATTTACAGTTTATTTTCAATCCTTACTAAAAGATATGTGGGCTTGATTTTTGTATGTGTATTTACAGTTTATTTTCAATCCTTGCTAACGGTACAAGTCATGTATCTGAACTTGATTGTTGTATGACTTGTGTATTTACAGTTTTTCATTCCTTAGTATCGGTTTCTAGGCTAAACTTTTTTTGGTGTGAATTTACAGTTTATTTTCAATCCTTTGTATACCGGTAGGTATCTGGGCTGATAAGGACAGTGATGAAGATGAGCAGCCTTCCTTTGGAGGGCGAGGTAAAAGAAAAGACTACACGAATCCTGTGAGTTTTGTTAGTGGAGGATTCAAGAAGGAGGAAAAACTCATTGCAGATGATGAGAATGACACTGTAAGATCACAGATATATTTCTTTGATCTTAATCTTCTAAGTGGTTACCATGGCAGCAGCCATTTTAACCCATTGCTAATTTTTGTCACAGATTGACTACAACATTTAGTATCAGTACATATAGTTGGTTACTGTAAATCATGAAATTAATGCATGCAAAAAATACATTGACACAATATATGATTAATATTTAGACATAATAATCAGGAGTAATAAATAGAATATCAAACTTGATACCATTTTCAAATTTATGTCCCTCATGAAATAATTTGATAATAAATGGCAATTTGTTTAATATCCTTTATTTACGTGTAATTAATTACAAAATGTTTTCTGATTTGACGATGTTTGGTTACTTGCAGGATTCAGATTCAGGCCCAGTCATTACAACAAAAGGAAAAGTGTTAAAACCTTTCCAGTTAGGTAACCAGGTTAAACAGTCGAAGACAGAAACACCACATTACTTGAAGGGACACCATGAAGACAGGTCTGTTATCTTCTGTCAGAGTTTCTCATTGTCATTTCAGATGAGCTCCAAACTGTAATTTAAATAGTCCCAACAATCAAATTTAAACCATAATTATTATAATTTTTTGTCTCTTCGACGGAGGGGTGAATATGCAATTTTGCCAAATTACGTAATAATGTCTTTAAATTTTGACATCCCATTTATTTGCCTGTTTTTCTCTAAAATTAATTAACTAATTAAAGAAGTGAAAGGTAAAGTTGTTATTTTCAGAATCAAAATCTACGGCCATATTAACATGAAAAATTATTTTATGTCAGTTTATAAAATTTTGAATATTTGCCCCTTCGTCAGAGCACAGATGAATTGTTTTCTAAAATTGTTGACACTGTATTTCAAAGATGAAACTAATACTGGGTCCCTGATTATAACTGGAGCAGGAATTTCATACCTAGAATAAAAATTCTAGGGCCACTTTTATCAAGGAACTTAAGTTGAAATTAGACTTAAGTCAGTTTGAAAAAACAAACCTTATATAATTTTGACTTAAGTTCCATCAAAAAAATCTTAACCATATTTATGAACAATCTTTGATAAGTTTGGCTACGGTAAGATTTTTAGTGAAACATATCAGAATCATAGAAATTAAGTGTTGACTTAAATCTAAATCAAACTTAAGTTCGTTGATAAATACAGCTCCAGAATATTATATTCTTGGACATAAAATGGATAGATAGTACAGTTATTTAAGACCCACCCTCAAACAAAAATAAATATCGGCTATTGGGGCCATACTGTGGTAAATATTAAAACATATCCTTGAATATACATTTCAGCATGGCTTGTTGTTTTGTTTAACGACACCACTAGAATACATTGATTTATTAATTATCGGCTATTGGATGCCAAAGATTTGGTTATTTTGACTCATAGTCATGTAAGCCAGCCTCTGATGGGATTTGAACCACTGTCATCAGCATGAGTCTTATGTTCTACCACTGGACCACTGAGGCTCACTATAAATTGCAACATATTCACAGTATTCAATATGCTTTGGTGACACTTTAAATTTAACAAATAAATAAAGTAAAGTTTGTTTTATTTAACGATGCCTCTAGAGCACATTGATTTTTATTTTATCATCGGCTATTGGATGTCAATCATATGGACATATTGATTTAGAGGAAACCCGCTGCTGCCTCATAGGGCAGCAAGAGGTCTTTTATATGTACTGTCCCACATACAGGACAGCACATACCACAGCCTTTGATAAACCAGTAGTGGACCACTAGTTGGAATGGAAAATAGCACAAACTGCAAATGGGTCTCCTCAGAAAGATTCGATCCAATGACCGACAGCTTCACAGGTGGATACGCTAACGTTTGAGCTAGATCCCGCTCGGCATCAAATACATAAACACAAATGAATTCCATTGATGACTGATTCCATACATATATTTATACCCATCATGCAAGAGGTGTAGTCAACAAGGTCAATGATGTGTTGGTGTTTGCATGCATGGAATTGTAAAACTGTAAACTTTATTTTATTTAACGACGCCTCTAGAGCACATTAATTATTATCTTATCATCAGCTACAGGTCATTTTACATATTTTTAGAGAAACCCACTGCTGCCACATAGTTACTCTTTCCGATATGCAGCAAGGGGTCTTTTATATGCACTGTCCCACAGACAGGATAGCACATACCACAGCTTTTGATGAACCAGTTGTGGACCACTGGTTGGAACAGAAAGTAGCCGAAAATGCAAAGGATTGATAAATCTGATGACCATTTTATCTATATCCCGCTTCTTCATGGGATTATAAATTTCTGTGTTCGCTATGTTAGTAGTCCAAATATCATTCATTTTGTAAAATATTTATCTGGAATATTTTTAATCATTTTCATTGACCGATGTGATGCTCTTGAGAAATAGCTTTATTGTAAATTTTATTTTGTACTAGGTCAGTTTCTGCATTTTATACATTAAAGTTATTGATTTATATAAATTAATTTATAAAATTGATTTCTTTTTTTTTAATAGAGAATTCGGTAAATGGGAAAAACACACAAGAGGAATCGGTCAGCTTTTGCTCCAGAAGGTTTGTTAATGTTTCTTTGACTTTTAATTGTTACCATACTCAGCGAAAAATAGAATATCTATTTGCATCAGAACCAAAAGTGTGTAAGTCTGCGTTTGGCACTTATTAGTATCACTGAATGCCCCTAAATGAGCTGCATGTAGGTTTATTAAGCTATCCCACATTTATCTTGAAATCAAAAGATATTCCACGTAAAACTTGTGTCTAGGAGAGAAACAGTTTTTGGCCCTTTTCTCCATTAACTGCTACAACAACTTACACTCTTTTGGTACTGTAGCAGCAATCTACATTTATTTGGTAGATTTTCTGTATGTTTAGTTAATATTCCATTAGTGGTTAGTTTTCATGCATATTAATATTAATTATGTGTAGATTGTAAATGACACTGAAGTTAAAGACATGAGTTGGTAATATTTATATACATGCTAAATTAAATATATCCAAATGTATATTAGAAATTTTTAATTAGCTTCTTGACTGTTGGTAAAAGTATTATTTACATAAAACTAATGATGTTTGTTACTTAAAGTATTATTATATTTATAATTATTCAGGTATTATAAGGTATCATAAATTTGGTTCACTCGATTTTTATATGGGTAACCAATTGCTCAGTTATTTTAATTATGTGGATGGATGAAATTACGTTCTGACATTTTTTACACTTATTTTGCATGAATAAAATTCAGATAAGCTTTGAAATATTTAATTTCATAACAGTTTAGATGTAATGAATTGACGATTCACATTGATTGAAACTTGCTTAACTGATACACTGACAAAATGATAGTCCACTTGAAATATTGTACTCTTTTTATTGAAATTAAATTAAAAATGAAAGCGTTGGAACTGAAATTAAATAAAACTTTAGCTTATTTAAATGAGTTCATTAAATTTTTTTTTTTAATGACACCTCTAGAGCGCATTGATTTATTAATCATTAGCTATTGGATGTCAAACACTTGGTTATTTTGACATGTAATCAAGTGTGAGTAAGTCTCCAATGGATTTTGAACCACTGTCATCAGCCTGAGGGTCTGACGTTCTACAGCTGGACCATGGAGGCTCACCATAATTAAATTTGAATTATTAAATTATTGTTGTGAATTACTTTGAGCTATTTTCCGTTCTAACCACAACTGATTTATCAAAGGCTGTGGTTTGTGCAGTCCTGTCTGTGGGACAGCACATATAAAAGATCCCTTGCTGCTTATCAGAAGGAGTAGCCTACGTGGCAGCAACGGGTTTCCTCTAAAGTCATATGTCAGAATGACCATATGTATGACGTCCAGTAGCCGATGATAAGATAAAAATCATTGTGCTCTAGAGGCATCGTTAAATAAAACAAACTTTGCTTTGTTGTGAATTACAGATGGGTTATAGGCCTGGTGAAGGTCTTGGTACTAAAGGTCAGGGTATCACAACACCTGTTGAAGCATACAAGCGTCGAGGGAAAGGCACCATAGGTTTCCATGGCACGGAGAGGTCTGATCGATCCCTCAAGGATTTTCCCATGGCTGACTCGGAGGAAGATGAGGAAAAGGAATTTCAGAAACAACTCCAACAGTGGAAGAGACAGCCAGAGGTGAGATAAATGGTCTCCTTTCATTCCATAAAGCCAGTCTTGGGAGATTGGCAGTCCTCCTATAGACGGTCGGGATGGGATGAAGTTGTCTTGTGTCGTTCTCGTATTAGTTATACATATTTAACACATGTGTACAGGGCCCTCAGTAGTTTTAGAAGCTGCAGGGTACAACAGCGATGGTAGCCAGCGATCTTGACATGCATAAAAAAAAAACATATTTTTTTACCAAAAACAAAAAGTAGGTGGTGGCAAAAGCTGTTACAAGCAGCGATTTACCGCTGGTGACCGGGTACTTTTTAGGGCACTGTGTATATATTTTTTGAAGAAGGACCTTCCACCTCAGTGTGAGCATTGTCAGTGTAGAGAGGCAGTGCATCACATTTTAGTGGATTGTCCTCACCTACAATCAGTTAGAGATTGTGTATTTGGAAATAAAGGTGTGATGGAATCGTTTCGATTCCACCCACAACGCATCGTTAATTTTTTTTAATAAATTTTTTTTATTATAAATTTGTTTATGATTCTTAATTACTGAATTTATTTTGACCATTGTTTTATTTATTATATTGACTTTTGGTTTTTAACATAGTGATATGCATTCTGTTATTACATAATTATATTTATACTGATATTGTCCATTCTAAAAATATATCAGCTCTTTACACAGATATATTTTAATCATTTTTTATGTTGAACCAGTGTATCACCCCAATAGCTGGGGGGGGGGGGGTCATAAACAAATAAACGAACTATTCTGTCTTGCTGATTGATTGATAGTTTGTTTAATAACCCCTAGAACAAAAAATAAACATTGACTAAAAATTATTAAAAATAAATCAGTGTAAAGAGCTGATACATTTTTTGTATTGACAATAGAAATAGAAAAATATAATTTTAAAATAATAGAACATAATTTTTATATCACTATGATAAAAATCAAAAAGTCTACATAATAAATAAAACCAACCATGATGGTAAAAAGTAAGAATGAAAATTTAAAAGTAAATTTATGATAAAAATACATGTATGTTATCTCTAACTGGCTGTATTTGAGAACTCTAGACATTTTTTCAACCTCTGGATGGGGAGGGGGTGGTAGGAACAAAGTAATTCCTGAAACGGTGGGTGGGGGCATTATGGCTAAATATCTCAACTTTAAAGTTATCTGGTTTGAAAATAAAAGTTCCTCTACCCCACCCCTCAACTTGCTGTTGTCCTATTTTTCAGTTTCTTTAAGCAATGATTAAAAATGTTTTAAAAATTTCTTGTAACCACTGCTTAAGCTAATATTGAACAACGGATTTTTTAAAAATAATTCACATTAGCAATGTGTGGAAATGAAATTATAGTATTTTTTGTTGACAAAACTTATTCAAATATATATATTTTTTTTAAATTGCAGACAAAAAAGCAAAAGCCAAAGTATGTTTACAAAACAGCAAAAGAAGTTATTGACTCAGGAACTGGTAAAAAACGAAAAGTAAATGACTCATCAACAGCAAAGATCAAGGTCATTGACATGACAGGCAGAGAACAGCGTGTGTTGTCAGGTAGACTACAAGACCATTATTAGTTTTATGGTATATACAGGGATGAGAATTCTCCATGGATTCGTGGAATTCCAACTTTCAAAGAGTTACGTAGCTTTTGCGAATGCTAGCCTGTGCTGAACGTAAGGCTTTTTTTTCAAAGTGCCACCTACACTGTATTTACTAAATAATCACTCAGAACTGTTGGTGAACACCGAAGAGATCCGAAGAGTAATAAAGTGGAATCTTTATTGAATTATGTTTGTGGGGAATCTAGATTTTCACACATCTTTACATTTTCAGACTTTTTCACAACTGTCACTCTCATCCCTGTATATACTTCAAGTGAATGTTTGTCGTAATTCATTTTTAACATACTCATTGGTACTGGAAGCCGAGTGGGGGAGCAATGGCCCCCAACTCAAAACCTGGGTGGCCAGATTTTTCTTTGGTCTCCCCAATTTTGAGTTGAACAAAATATTTTGTTGGAGCTCTAAATGTCAGGTAATTGCATTTCATGCCCTACAAAGTAAAATAAATAAATATTGCTGCTAAGAATGAAGTTAACATTATACACTATGTAATAAATACATTCTCATTATTTTACATGTAGGTAAGTGCAGTTAAGCTGGATGTGTATATATATGTATGTGTGCAAGTGTGGTATGACGTTAGTTTTCCCTCCCCCCCTCCAGTGCCCCTACAACTTTGTTTATATATCTTTAGTGCATTCACTGAATAAATATAAATTTCCGTACATTTTTTACTTTGAGATATTGTAGGAATGTGGTTAACGATAAAATCCATAATGAATCAATTATTTAAGGGCCACTCAAGATCTAGAATTAAATATAAAAATATATATGGGTATACTACTCTACAAAATAACCTTTAAATCAGTTGAAAATCACAATTTAAAAAATGGCTGGTTTTCCTATTCAGATGCAAAGATATCGCTTTTCAGGCCATCTAATTTTACAATTTCTTTAGAAAAACATACCCCAAGGTCCCACAGACAAAGTTACAAGTCATGTAATAATAATAATAATAATAATAGTGGGTTTCCTCTTTAAGATAATGGGTCACAAATTTTTATTTGACTCCCAGTAGCTGTTGGACAAGCAATATGCTGGGGTGTTGTTAAAACATATCGCACACGAGAGCTATCTGCTGAGCAAAACGTTACTTGAGACTTTTGGCTCAGCTGATACCTCTCATGTGCGGCGAAATTTGATGAGATTTTCGCCTCGCATATCTACGTCAGTGACTCGATGACGTAATAATTTCTATTTATTTTTGGGGGGATAATTTTCAGGGTTTATTTATTTTTTATTATGACTTTTTTAGGGATGGTGTGGGGGGGTTTATACACAATTTTGCAGTGATATTCATTAAAACAGGCATACATTTTGTTTAATTCACCCAAAAGACCATTTTGATGTCGTTTGTCACTGATACCAATCACATGGTAATTGTAAAAAACCAGCAGACGGTGACGTAAGCTATCGGTCTCAAGTAACTTTTGACTCAGCTGATAGCTCTCATGTGGGGTGAAATTGTTGCGAGCTATCAGCTGAGCCAAAAGTCTCATGTAACTTTTTGCTCAGCAGATAGCTCTTGTGTGCGGCAGGTTTTAGCAATCCTTTCCTTAACTGGGGTGTCATTAAACAAAATAATCCTTTCCTTAGCTGGTCTTATCTATATTTTTCCCTCCGACGTTAGTTTTTGTTAAATAATTATTGATATAATCAGCATATTTATTTCTGTATTAATATAAAGTACAGTTAAACATTTTGAGACCTTGAATTTAATATTGAAGTATTGTTTCATGTTATAAGAAACATTCAAGTTATTTTTTTTGTATAATCTGATAACAAATTTCTTGTATGTATCTCAAATGATAGCTTGTCTGCCTGTAAACTGGTCTGTTGTGAGATCGATCCTCCACAGTGGACCCATCTGCAGTTTGAGCTATTTTCCGTTCCAACCAGTGGTCCACAACTAGTTCATCAAAGGCCATGGTATGCTCTGTCTGCCTGTGAACCGGTCTGTTGTGAGATCGATCCTCCTAGTGGACCCATCTGCAGTTTGAGCTATTTTCTGTTCCAACCAGTGGTCCACAACTGGTTCATCAAAGGCCATGGTATGTTCTGTCTGTGGGGCGGAGCATATAAAAGACCCCTTGCTACTTATCGGAAAGAGTAGCCTATGAGGTGGCAGTGGGATTCCTATTAATAAATATGTCAGAATAACCATATGATTGACGTCCAATAGCCAATGATAAGATAAAAATCAGTGTGCTTTTGAGGCGTTGTTAAATAAAACAAACTTTAATTTTTGTTTATTATAGGATACCATGCAATATCTAATCGACATGACAAACCCGATGAAGAGGAAGTTATTATCACAGATACAAAAGAGAAAAGAGCATTTGATATGCCTGAACTCCTTCATAACTTAAACTTGCTTGTCGACATGTCCGAGGAAGATATTGTTGAAAATGACAGAAAGTTTGTATATTATAGTGTTATAATTACTTCAAATATACTGAACAGCAAAAGAAATGCAAATTATTGTTCAGATCCAGTTTAATCAAATTAGACAAAAAATTATTTTATGCTTTACACGTCTCTGCACATGCTAAGCAAACCAGCCAATGTCAAAATATGGTTAACTTTTATTCAATCAAACCTGGCAAATCAAATTTGCATTTCTTTTGCTGTTCAGTATATACTTATGTGCTTGTTCCCATAATAGCTGCACAAAATGGCCATGATGTTTGTTTTATTTGATTCTGAAATCTTTTTGTAAACAATTTTTCCATTGAAAAAAGGAGTGAAATCTATTTCTAGTATACTTTCTTACCCAAGTTCAAACAAGCCTCACTGATCCAGTGGTAGAACATCAGACTCGAACTGATGACGGTGGTTCAAAACCAGTTAATTAATTTGGACACAAAGTAGTTATTTGTGTGCAATGGCTTCTAACATAAGTTAACTGGTTTCATTTTGAAGTGCTGCAAAGTAATTCGTTTCTCAGTGTTTGTTTGGAACCAGTATACGGTTTACATACTGATCGGTAATGTGCATAATTGATCGATGTTTCTAATTAAGTATACTGCTTAACACATGTTCCGAGTTTGTTTTGTTAATTTATTTTTTTATTTTTTTTAATATGGTAATATTTTGGGCATGACATATACTGTCGCAAATTAATGCAATCTAAAGCCCTGTAACTGTTTTAGGTTGAAGTACGAGAGATTTGATTGTGAATATGCAATATTGTATTAACTGTTGTAGGTTGAAGTACGAGAGATTTGATTGTGAATATGCAATATTGTATTAACTGTTGTAGGTTGAAGTATGAGAAAGATTTGATTGTGAATATGCAATATTGTATTAACTGTTGTAGGTTGAAGTACGAGAAAGATTTGATTGTGAATATGCAATATCGTATTAACTGTTGTAGGTTGAAGTACGAGAGAGATTTGATTGTTAATATGCAATATCTTGTTAACTGTTGTAGGTTGAAGTACGAGAGAGATTTGATTGTGAATATGCGATATGAAAAGGAAAGACTGGACATGATTTGTACGGAGGAGGAAAAGAGAATGGACCGGCTGCAGAAAGTGCTAGACATTGTACAGAGGTTTGTCATACTAGTTAATACAATCCCTGCAATTAAAAAAATGTCCACGGCGAAATAAATGCTGTGGAGAAGTGAAGTACACGGCAATTTTAGCGTAAAGTATAGTTATTTTTAATAATAAGAAAAAAATACACATTAAAAAAAAAAATTAGTCTGCAGAAAAAAAAAGTGCTATGGAGAATGAAAATCTGCAGCAATCTACACAGCATTGTCGAGAGCTGTGGGCAGTTTCAAGGGTTTTAGCATCCATGGAAACATATTGTCATTGTTGTTATTTTACATATTATTATTATTTATTTTTTTAATTAAAAAAAGCAGTGAACATACTGAAAAGTTTAGGCTTGGTCAGAGGACATTTTTAATTTTTCTTTTTTTTAATTTTTATAATCTATCTGTTTTAGATACTGAAATAATTATGATTGCAATACTAAATAAACATTTCGTTTGTTGGCTGAGTCCAGTATTTGATA
Organism: Symmetromphalus regularis; assembly: GCA_032355785.1. NCBI lineage: Eukaryota > Metazoa > Mollusca > Gastropoda > Neomphalida > Neomphalidae > Symmetromphalus > Symmetromphalus regularis. The sequence goes on along the minus strand of JAULBS010095335.1, from coordinate 2,374 downwards.
TATATTTCATTAAATATTTCACAACACAAACAGCCATCCAGAAAACTTGGCTAGTGACTTGTCTGTTTCATATTAAAAAATGAGAATTTTTCTGTAGCCAAGTCTGAGGGTTAATGGATTTAATGCACTCTGGTCGAGTTGGATGCCTGAAAGACCATTTGTTTAGACTAACTCTAGTTGGGCAAGCAAAATAATTGATTTAATATGTAAGTAGTTGTTGAAATTTCCAAAATATGGTACATTTTTAATGTGATTCATTTGCAGCTGTGAATCTCGTACAAAACCTGACAGTGAAATAATTGATTTAATGTGTAAGTAGTTGTTGAAATTTCGAAAATATGGTACATTTTTAATGTGATTCATTTGCAGTTGTGAATCTCGTACAAAACCTGACAGTGAAATCCCACTGACCCTGGATGAATGCGTGAATGTGTTCAAGGAACTTCAGAGAGACTTCTATGAAGAGTACAAGATGTACGACATGACTGCTCTAGCCATAGCCCTCGTGTTCCCACTGGTAAGATTAACCGACATCCTCTCACAGACTTCTCAGTTTAAAGTAAAGTACAAAGCTAAATACTGTATATTCCCTATTTAACGCCCCCTCCCTAAATTAACGCTCACCCTCCCCCACACCCAGCCATTTCTCAAAATAAAAAGGAATTATCCCGGCATACATCCATTGTCGTGCGGTATCCAGAATATGTAATGAATGTACACACTAGTAATCTGTATTGCACAAAATATTTAACAGTAAAAACATGATTTCAGACTATCGTGAATTCAATAAATACGGAATATAGGATAGTAAAACTAAAATGGAATGAAAATATTAGTTGTATGAATTCAGTATGGTAAGCACGAAACAAAAAAGATAACAGTAGAAACCGTAAAGTTTGTTTTATTTAACGACACCTAGAGAACACTGATTTTTATCTTATCATCAGCTATTGGTTGGCAATCACATGGTCATTCTGACATATTTCTTCAGAGGAAACCTGCTGCTGCCACATAGGCTACACTTTCCAATAAGCAGCAAGGTTTCTTTTATATGTACAGTCCCACAGACAGGACAGCACATACCACAGCCATTGATTAACCAGTAGTGGACCACTGGTGAAACAGAAAATAACCATTGTGTCCACTGAGAAGTATCAATCCGATGACCGACCACTTCACAGGTGGACACGCTACCGCTTGAGCTACATCCCACTCCTCGGTAGAAACAGATGATGTGGTTACAACAGATGAAAGTTTATCTGCCTTGGCACTTGCAAATGAAAACACTGCTGTCTAATTGATGCATTAATAACCTCAGCATTTCAGTTGCATTTAACATTATCTTGTCTCCATGTATGATGTAAAATTCTTTAATCCCATTGGTTGTTTGTCATTGGACAAAACCCCTTATACCCCATTGGACGAAGCCAATTTTTCTTATACCCCATCTATAATTTTCAACAATTTACTGATCGGAGTGTGGATATCCTTGTTCTTTATTTTTATTTATTTACTACATTGAGTTTTTGTTTTAAAAAATTGGGTTTTAATTGACATATGTTTCAGACAAATTTGTGTTACAAATATTTGCAGTTAAAAATTGTTTTATCGATGGAACTATATTTCGTTGCTGTCAAGTGACTTCTTCCACATCCACGTTGTACGGATACATTAATAAATTGTTAATCGTTATTCTCTTGCATTACTTTGATTAATTAACTAATATATAGTTTAACATGTCGACAACATAAATTCGTTGGAGCTTTGGCTCGGGGTAAAAGAACACATAGAGGGTACATAAAAAGCCATTTACCCCGCATGATGCTTCTACAACTTACAACAATATCCATCTAAAATGACTAATTAACTAATTCACTGCGGGCGACGTATATTTACATCAGATACAACTTTCCATACATGTGCAGACGAAGTATATATACTTTTTGAGACCTCCACTGATATGAGGTCGTTTACATTTAATTAAAGCTGTCCATAAGATGATTGCTCAGTGTAGTAGTATTGAGGGATGTCCTTTCAATCGACCTTGCAAACTTTTCCAGTTTGTTTATTTCAAAAGTGAATTTAAAAATAAAATAAACATTTAACAATGGAAATGTCGTCAGGTTCACAGCAATTATATGGAAGAAAGCAATGACGACTCTGAAAACTAACAGGAAAGGGTGAGTGACCTACAATCGCACAACTCCCTATGTTTTGACAAATTCAGAAAAAAATGCTCATCACAGAGAATAACGTTGCTAAAAAATTAATCTGCAGTTAATAAGTATTAAGTGTTATAGTGCTATTAAAATTCATCAGCAGTGGGTCAGTTAATAAGTATTAAGTGTTGTAGTGCTATTAAAATTCATCAGCA
>JAULBS010095324.1:0-16810 GCA_032355785.1 Symmetromphalus regularis | reverse complement strand
ATATTGTTTCATTTATTTAATGCAGGAATTTCCAAATAAATCTACATAAACATGTATCGTTTGCTTGAAAGAATCGCAGATATATATCGTAAACATATATGTGAAATAACCAGATATTTGATAATTTGCATGGGTTGCCTGAACAAATGTGCACCGCGAAAGAAGTACTCTACCGCATACTCATTACACGTATGACCAGCGTGTTGAGTACCAGCTAACGCTGAAATTTGACGATTGCTTTTCTTCTGTTACTTGCTTTTATGTCCACCGATCAAGCGCTTCAAACGAACTAAGGAGACGAAAAACTCTTTTAACAAGTAGCCCTATTCTACCCGCACGCAAACATTAAACGCAGATGTTTTAAATAAAGAGAACCATATTTTAAAAATGAAATGATAAACTCGATATAAGCTGAACATACTTTATAAATACATTAGTTTCATTACATAGTCAGGGCCGTACCCACCGGGTACAACAGCATTTTAATCAGACGTCTTGAGCTGTACCAGTTTTTAACAACGTCAGGTGTCACTCGAGTCCAGGGAATCCCTGACAAATATACTACATAAAAATCCGGGCTGCTTACTGAGCAATCTATAAAAAAAATTTTTTTGGTGATTTCATGCTTTAAAATATTATCCAATCAGATCTCACGTTTTATAAGCCAAATCTTGTGGACAATTTCCCAACATTTCGTAAAATTTTTTTTTTTTTTTTTTTTTGCTTTCACACTGAAACTATCACTGAATATAAAGTGCCTGTTCTTCTTTGGTAACAATTCCTTACAACGAAGGCACTGTCATTATTTAGCATGTTTGGTATTACTTTTGAAACTGATGTTTCTGATAACCGTTAATTTTTTGCCTCTTCCACGATTAATTATTTGCATCAATAAGGTGAAGGCCGATGCATTGAAAGCCGAATTGGGATCTTCTCATGATGCGAAGTATCCAATTAAAAACTGTTTTCTCGGCCCGGGTTTTTGTGAACTATATTTGTCAGTGGTCCCACGGACTCGAGTGAGCTTTGACGTGAGGATGTCGTGATGCAGGCGTTATAAATTAAATGACAAAAATACTGTGCAGTTCTGAAATTTGTATGAACGTCAAATACTGCAAGCATACTTTCCGCTACAATTACAGTGAATAGCAAAAGAAGAAAAAAAATCTGGTGAATTAATATATAATAGTATAGCTAAAACATCAAAGCTGTAATACAAAAAACATTCACGTTCTAAATGTACTCTCATTAAGAAACAAAGGTTTATTAATTATTGGTTGTCAGTGATATAATAATGATATTACAATCGATACCCCCACCCCCCCCCCACCCCATCATGGTTTTGCGTTTGTCAAAATTAACAAGGAGTATCTGGTCCTATTAGTTTTAGAGTAATAATAAACTGCTTATTTATAGCCCAGGAAAATATACGAACACCCAATGGTAATGCACAAGAAATGCGCAGATTACTTTCCCATGTTCCATACGTAATGCTTTAGAAAGAACATTGCCATGTTTTACAATTATGAGAACGCCAACAAAGAAATTCCAAGCAAGTGCATTGTTGTTTATACCATCATAAACCAAATTAAAGTTCAGAGGTTATGATTATGGAGGGAAAAAAGAAAAAGCTACGTCATATTAAGAATTCCAAGAATTTAGGTGCGGTTTTTTTATAGTTTCTTTTTTTTAAATTTTAAATGTGTATCTGTATTATATAAAGTACACAATCTTAAAAGTTATTAACACCATTCAAATACAAGCCAAGTTTGTCGTTACCCATGTTCAACTCACCGTACGCAAATTGCCCCATAAATTATCTGTTCCACCGCCAATGTTACGGGTTAATTAACATTATTTTGCAACTAGATTACATTGAAATCAGTTTATAAAAGTTACCTAATTAAACTTTTTTACCAAAGTTGTCTTTGTGAACGAAATTATAAAATAATTCTTCAGTGGATTTATATATTTTTTTTAAATAAAATAAACAGCCACCACTACATACTAATGAAATTTATCCCCGAAAAAATAAGGTAACTTTCAGAACTTATCAATTTGAAAATGTTATTAAATATATGTACTAGATTTTCCTTTTTCCTTGTTATAAAAATGGACATTGTTTTTACCGTCACGTCTCGGTTAAAATGGAAAAAACCTAACCTTCAAGCGATCTTTGTGGAATGTACTATAATGTTCAAAATGTCAAAATAAATACCAAAAGAAAGTTTTAAGAAATCTTTTGAACAGATGTATGAGAATGCGTAATCTAAATGACAAAACTCTTTTAACTATAACTTGATAAACAATCACAGTAGGGAGTCATGTGAAAGCACTCAACATTGGCTCAAGTACGCAATGTCCATCTGCTGACCTCTACTGTATGAATGTCTGTCCCCCTTGAACTATTCACACTATTCAGTCAAACTGCGATCAAATTTAATAATAAATACTGGTGTTTAAATTTCAATGAAATCAAAACAGTGTTCATAAATGTATTTGTTAAAATATTTAACTGACAATTTTAACCGTTTTTGGGACCAGCTTAATGTTGATTATTTTAGGATTCCAAATTCCTGCTGCACTACAAAAATAAATGGTGGTATTTTCCATTTGGAAAAAGTTTGTAAATAAAAAAATATCCATATTACCCATTCACTCCACTCTCATGTTATTCTCTAAACAACTAATAACCTTTTACAACGACAGAAGATTATACAACTGCCAAATATGTCATAGAGCTCATAAAACTTTTACAGTATTGATTTTGTCTTTACTTCATAGTAATACCATACACATTGTTTGCAGGAATGGACACTATTTTAAGTGTAGCCTCTAAATAACAGGGAAATAAAAAAATATTTTCAAATAAAAACTTATTTAAAAGAAAATTTTGGAGGCACTCAAATCTTTAAAGAAAATTATATTCTTTATAAAAATGTTTAACAAAAAATGTCACTGCTCATAAATAATTTCACCTTATAAAGTATAAACCATATTAATATCATGACAACAAGAAGGCAAGATATATATTTTTATGCTATATAGCAACAGTATAAACAACACTATAAACTATTTTTTCTCAACCATGAAATTATATATTATTTTAACAGGAAAATTAATTAACTCTCCTGCCAACAAACTTGATATGACAACAAACAACAAGAAAAAATAATTATTTGTTTTATTTCTTTATGAGTTTATACTCCGGCGAATCATCAGAAGAAATATGCAGCAACAGTTAATAACAAAACATTCACATACTTCATCTACCCTTCTCTTTCAACAAGCTGGAATACGAATTCTTAAAAACAACAAGTGTAGGAAAGGTAACGAGATGGAATATCCAAACAAGAAATTTTTTGGTTGGTACCATCTTGAAAAATGAAAATGTTAAACCTGTGGGAAAGGTAGAGAAAGTGAAATCATTTAGGTGTAAGAAAAGCTGATTGCCTCGTTAGCAAATCATGATGTGCAGTCTAATGAAGACATGGGGAGGAAAAGTGGACTGGAGAAGTCGTTAGCGGGTAAGTGTGGCTGCAGTAGCCTGCAGGGTTTTTATCATAACAAACACTGCTCTCTGTGAAGACCACCCTTTCTCTGTGGTCTGTAGCTTAGCCAAACACAGCTGGCTTGTTAACCACAGACAATCAATGATCAATGAGTCTGAGACGGGCACTTATCAAAATATAAAATGACTTTCCACTCAAGTGGGCACTTAAAATAAACTTATTATTTCTTAATTAAATCAGCCATTTTTCTCCTTCACCTACACTAGGTTTAAAAACTCATTTTGGCAACTAGTGCTATTACCGTATATACTCAATATATTTCTGAATGATAAGATAAAACATTTCTGAAAGTAGCGAAGTTAGAAAAATAATAGTTAACTATAATTATTTTGTATTTTTCTAATTTGTTATACTACATACAAGATTTAGCTTGTTTTCCTCGGTAAATATTATGTGGAAATATCCATATATAAGATTTTAACAAGTTAAAAATATAATACACTATCACATACCACAATAGCGAATTGCAGAAAAACATGTACATATTCAAAATTCATTTACCTATGGTAAATTTTTCTACCCACACCTTAAACTTTATATTTTTAAAAGATAACAGTCCAAGTGAGAAATTAATTCATCAAACATAACATAATACTCATGTGCAAAAAAAGCATATTAAATTTTAAGATTATTCCCCATCCCATACTCACAAACTCTTTAGCACTGTGTATCTCCATGAGAGATTTACCCACACAAGGAAATCTGGTTAAAATGGAGAGGGAAGGAAATAGTTTGCATGTTGATGTATCATTCAAAGATCCCGATCTCGTGAAGGAAAGCCTACAGGCTGTCGTGACAACTCGACCAGTAGCAGAGTGAGGATGGCAGTAAAGAGAGCAGCTGCAAATATGAGAGTCTGGCACAGAAGACTGTGGTGATGATTCACCGGAGTCATGGTCAGTCCAACTCCTCAGGTCTAACAGGGTTAGGTAGCGGTATCACCGACTTCTTGTCCACATCACGCGACAGCGCCTTCCTCATGTCTGAAAAAATAACAAATTACAACTCTTGTACCTGGACCCATGCTTACAAAAACTACTCACTTTAATACAGCCTGACAACAGAATACATTATAATGTTAAATCTTCAGATTTTGTGGAAGACTAATAAGTTTTGTAAGCACAGGGTCAGGAAACAGAAATATTTTTGTAGTTTTAAGTAGGTGGAGGTTGAGGAGAGGTTCTGGTACCCCAAACTCAAAACACCACCAAATATTGCAGATTTTACACATATGATTGCACCAATGATTTTTGATGGGGAGTACATCCCTCACTCCCAATCTGCCACTGATATCTGCCATTATGATATATTATGGAAGAGTTAATTCTTGCTTCAAATCATTCTTGCAAATTCAAAAAGGGGAAAGTGAAAAACTCTCACATTTCTACATGTTTGTACTGGTGCACATGCTTCATTTTTCTTACTATTTTGCTGGCAACATCTAGAAAGTGAAGCATCCATCACTGTGTTTGATATAAATGATAAAACTACTTCTATCAGGTAATTCAAAGAGAACTCAACATGTGGTAAAATAAAAAACAAAACAATTACTATCTATCCTTTAGATTTTAGTTTGTTAGGACAAAGCATAGATTTTTCATGTCTACATGTTACATCATTCAGGTGTTCAGGCATGCCTCCCACAGTCGGGATAAGCCATGTGGTGATACACTACATGCCTATTTATACACTTTCAAAAAGGTTAGACACCATTTCAAAAAGTTTGATGTAACAAGGCAAAAAAGAAAAGAAATAATAAATAAATAAATTAAAATTAAAAAACAATAATAATTATATCAGACAAAAAGAATTATGATTTACAAAATGTATATCAAAATTTAAAATACTTAAAAACAAAACAGGATAATCTGTTTTTGATTCTTTCATGAATGGTATTTTCGTATCTACTGTTACATCATTCAGGTGTTCAGGCATGCCTCCCACAGTCTGGATAAGCCATGTGGTGATAAGCTACATGCCTATTTATACACTTTCAAAAAGGTTAGACACCATTTCCAAAAGTTTGATGTTACTAGGCAAAAAAGGAAAGAAATAATAATAATAAATAAATAAAAATCAAAAACAATAATAATTTGGAAAATCCCATTATATCAGACATAAAATATTTTAAAACAAAATGGATAATCTGTTCTGATTTCTTTCATGAATGGTATTTTTTAGAATTAAATTTGAATTACAAAATGGTGAAAGAATTTGAAACTGGGTTGTCATTCGATATGACTGTATTGATAAGAAAACATATCACTTCATAAAAATCTAAAACATTTTTGTCCGAAAAGGAAAAAAAAAGGTTGGAATTATTGAAATAGTGTTACACATTTTAGCAATGGGAAAGTTTAATGTTAAACAAGTTCTGGTAGAAAACATATTAGGAAACATATGAAATGTTAATAGGATAAGCCACATGGATTTCCAAGTAGTATGAGTGTGGTTTATCACACCCATCAATTGAAATTACAGGTGCTATATGGGTGTGACTGCATCCGAGCACCTTAAAAACTAAGGTCTGTTTTAGAAATCCAACCTTAATCTTTTTATCAATTTATCAACAGCTAAAAACATTTTTAAATAAACTTTTTCATCTTCAATCAAGATTCCCCAACACCCTTTTCCTAAAACATCCTTTTTTAAAATTTCCAATTTAAATTGTAGCCTTGTATAACTGGACTAAAAGGATTTTTTTAAAATCCATTAATTTCATTACATCTGCACAGACAGCATTTCATATTCTAATAGTGCAGTCATGAGTTAACACCACTTATCACCCCAGACTGGATATAATTACCTAAATGTATGTGACATTTTCGTTTTTTTATTATACCAAACAACATATTTATTCTATGTTTGATTAACCCAGTATCAAAGAACATACCCTAACAAACCTCTATTGCTAGTATGCACAGAAAACATACAGTAATTAATAAAGAGCATACTGATTATTACTTCCTGTGACGTGAAAACCTGCTGAAAGATTGTAAATGTTGGATGGGTATCTTAGTGCTTACAACCCATATATATTGTGGCTTTCATTACAACAGTGTGTTGAGCTCGGTGCAAGATGTAATAAATAGTGTACACTAAGACTGGATTCATTTCAAGTGAAAAGCTAAATGATGTGCTGTAAATTTATGAAGAAAACATTTATCAACTGAAAAGATTACAAGAATGGAAACAATATGATGAGTTTAATAAGTGCTGCATGATTTTTAAAAAAACATTTATAAAATCTGGGGTAGAATGGGATGGATAGAATTTCATCCTTTTCTTTTTAACTGGCCCGTACATAGCCAAACCCTGAAAAACAATGCCCCGCCCCTCCCCACCTCATCCACGGTAGAATCTGCTGGATTTACATAATTTGTGTTTGTGTTAAATATCTCCCTCCACCACCAATTAAAAACTGAAATGGCGACCATATACTAAGAAGCACCTGTTGGCTAGGGGCCTGCTTTCTATATGTATTCCTCCTTTCCCTTTTTCACTCACCCCTACATTAGCTGATGTTAGAGAAAATAAAGCTGACCCTTTAACACAGTTATCTGCTTAATAGCATGAACAGATTTGACTGTTAAAAATTAAATAAATATTAAATAAAAACTCAGACAGAAAACTTTTTTTTTTTCTTTAATCCAAAACCTGTTTCCTTCAACTCTCTGAGCAAATATGGGACAGTAGGTTTTAATTTGGGACCCCCAGGGAAAGAAACAGAATCCCAGGGACCTCTAATTAAAAAACATATTTGGTAAACTCCTGATCAGCATTGCTTTTATAGAAAAAAATATTTAACTGAAAACTGTTGATATATAAAGAGTATAAGGCAGCTTTCAAAAACAGTTTACACGAAAGCAATAATTAAATAGCAAATTTCAATTCATCATGGTAATCAGGATGATATAAATTGACTGATTAAATATCAATATGCAGAGTTCTTTACTTGTCCAAGTGTAACAAACACTTAAAAATTTGATTGGACTAAACCCAGGAAAACTAATTATTGCATGAAAACAATAATACCATGATAGAAGTAGTTCACATATAAGTGAAGTTCCTGCATAGAGAATGCTCCCCACTCTTTTTTAGTCGAGTATAAGTATCTACAAATTGGCAACAGATACATGTACCTTAAAGTCATTAGGTTAACAGCTTTGCCAAGTTTTCTTAAACAAATATTTTCAATGGTTTTGAGAACTATGTTACAGAAAAAACTAAATGCAATGCAATTTTAATGATTGTTTCCATGGAAACAAAAACTTCTTTAAAAAGTAAAATACCAAAAGTATTATAATTTAGATGTGTATTAAGTATCGAAAATCTTTTAAAACATTTAAACTGGAAATATGTTCTGAAATATTTGTTTTTAAATGAGTAACTTGGAAATCGTGTAATGTTAATAATGAAAAAGGATTTGTAACAGAAAATATTTTATATTAATGAAAGAAATTTATATCATTAGATAATTGTAACAAGATCTAATAAATGAAAGCATCAGATTTGCATGCTGTGTAACTATGACAAAGAATGAGATATCAGTCATAACAAAAGACCTTTTTAACTAAGGTACAGAAAGAAAAGAATACTGGTTGAACTAGACTAATGCACATTGTTTGATTAACATTGATTTGGCCAGGCATAATTAATTATATTTTTCAGGTCCATTTAAATAATGTGTCCACACAACAAACACAACACTAAGTTAATTTTCAACACAAACAGCAAATATATATATATATATATGTATATCAAAGATTTGAAAGAGAAAAATGGAAATCTGACTGTGACTATAGTATATTTCTTTATAATAACAGTAAATTCTGTTTGGTTTCCATATAAAGAAGTTTGATGTAAAATTGTTGTGTGCAGGGGTATCCAAAACACTTTAACATGCATAGCCTTAGATGTAAAATATGACACTTTCTACACAGGAAAAATAATAATCACTGCTCCGACACAGTAACATGCTTATATCGGAAAACTGTTCAAATATGTCTGACATAGACCTGTACAAACCCTTGAGATTGTTTCCAAGGCAACGAAGGACTTTTCATAGGCAGTTTTCTACAGACTGGGTGTAACTAACCACAGCCATTGATATACCAGTTATGGACTGATGGTTGGAATGTGAAATAACCCAATAGATCAAATGAGGAGGATTGATCAGATGACTTACTACATCTGAGAAAGAAGCTTAACCACTGAGCTATATCCCAGAGAGAATTAAAGATCTGAAAGAATCCATTTGTTGGCAAAACAATGTTTTATTCTTCTGGTGAACCATTTCATTTTTATGTAAAAACTGATTATATAATACATGTATGTTATATGGACAGTGACAGTATTTTACTACACATGCAAAAACGGTCACACACATAACATATAGTGAAAGCAACTTACCAAATGCATCTTCATCGACCTCCCCTGAGTAGTACTCGAGAACACGCCGGTACACACTGTATCCCAACTTTTCATACATGGTCACAGCCACCTGGTTTGAGACGCGAACAAACAAGTCCACAAAGAAACATCTTTTCCTGTCAAATCAAACAAATTCACTTTTCACTCGACAGCCAATTAGTGATTGTTTTAACCTGCTTTATAATTAGACCTAAATGTGTTCATGAAGGAGACTTAAAGAGAAAAGACTTTAACACAGTCAGTTATCTAACTTCCAACATTTTCTACTTCATACAAACCAAATACTTGGAGGGCAGGAGGATCGTGGCCAGTATACAGACTTAATCATTAAAATGCTGATAGATATCTGACATGTAATAACCAAATTTTGGAGTGGAAATAACCTTTTTGGGATTAAAAAACTAAGAAGAACATCAATTATATATGATCAAGATATTTTATATAAATGATATGAAGTGATAGAGATTGAATATCATATACCACATATTATATGTGATTTGTGGACAAACATATTATTAAATGTTCTATCTGTTTAACCAAATGGAAAATGTGGTACTATACAAATGTCTAAAATTCTTCATTAGCTAAATATTTATAGCATGTATTTAAAATGTAAAAAGAAATGTAATTTAATTATTTATTCTCATGTAGATTATATACTATTTATTATGGTTTTTAAATATAAATAAAAATCTCTGTATGTCTGACTGAAATCTCTTTTATAAAATTGATATTTTATGCACATGAAACTAAAGGGAAAGGGGGATATGAATAGGAAAATACTCAGAACTGTAAATAATCCCTTAGGGCAACCATAGTTAACTGTGTGTTTCCCATTTCAATGATTCTCCAGGAAAGCATATGGGGCAGATTGGTAGGAAACAAAAATATATAATATATTCAAAAATTCTTTCTTGTAATTGTGAGCCAAAGGAATCAAAACAGAATAGACTTCTTCAGTAGAAAATAAACTATAGGGTGCAGAAATCGAAAATATCTTATTGGTCTACCACATCAGAACCCCCAAAAATGTACTACACAATATGTAATATAGTTATAATATAAACTTTACTTCAAATAGTCACCGGTGTAATATAAATATTTCTTTTGACTGCAACTTTTGTTCATATTATACTGACACTAATTTAAAATGAATGAAATGAGGAATAAAGCATAAAGAAAAAGAACAGTTATAGTCAGAAAATGAAGATTAGCAATTGGATTGGCAGTTATATTTTTTAACTTATCCATCAGAATTTTCAGTAACATTTGGTACTTTCTGCACCCCTGAAACTGCATCACATAACACCAATTACTAGTAACTCATTCTTAGGTCTTTTTTTAAATACAGTATTTACAACAGATGGTCTACAGAATAAACCCACTGTTGCTATGTAACTTTATAAGCTACTATTTTTATTAATAACAATGGCGGTTTTATAATATTTCCCTCAGAACAGGATAACACATACCACATGTTTTTTGGCAGTTTTGAACAACCAGTTAGAATGTAAAATATCAAATGGATCAACTGAAGGGCAACTGAAACAACTCAACACATGCACAGTCATGACTAAAAATATTTTACTGTGGACTCAGTCTGTTGTGATATTTTATACATATAAACTTTTTTGTGGTGTTCTATATATAGTTTAAAATCCATCAGAGGCTGGCTCACACTGACTGTCAAATTTACCAAATGTTTGACATCCAACAGTCAATGATTAACAAATCAATGTGCTCTAATGGTGTCATAAAAAAAATTCTTTACAATACATTTTCTATTATATATTTTTGATCCCCATCCCTTCCCCAATCAACACCAAATCAGTAAGCTTACAAAGTTTCAGGTGTTTTTTTTATTTTATTTCTCTCACCATTTTAATAATTCATTTAAATCTGTATACATACTATGACCATCTTCCCTTCAAGTATAGTTTTTTTTATGCACAAATTTTTTGGGAATAACAAAACAACTTTGGAATCTATCACTTCTGGAAAAAAAAGACTAAAGGAATACTTAAATTATAAAATAACTGTAAATGACTCCACATCCTGAAGAGAGGTTTAAATATGAGAGAAAACAAAACTACTTACTTTTCAGACACTTCTTCCAGAATGTTCATTAACTTGGCAGCCAGTCCAAGGCGTCTGTATTCTGGAGCCACTGTCAAAGCAGTAACGTGGCCATGCCAGATTTCACCTGATCCTTCAGACTTGCCCATGACTGAAAAACATTAATAAAAGTTAACAAAGTACCTCACCCAATCACCTACAGAGTAGCAAAATAACTTGATAAAATACAATCTTAGAATAAACCTATTAATTTAGAATCACACATTTCTTGGGTTACAAAATATGTCATGCATACATACATTTTTAGAAGAAAAATGAAACATTTAATGAAATTTTTGTAAATAGTTAATACCAACAACTGACTGTAAGGCTTCATACATACACATGTACATGTACTTAGGATTACACTCTGTTTACGGTCTCAGAATAGTAGAAACCAATCAGGAATCACATACTGGTTTTTTGAAAGCCCAGAGAACTAAATCTTGGTTCAAGATTACACCTTTACCGTACATAATTCTGAGCAACTTTGTAAAATATATTTTAATAGAATTCTTGGAACTTACATGTATTTAAAAAAAAAAGTTTATAGTAATTTTCTAATTTTATCTCACTTTGTAAAAGTTTGAATTGCTAAAGAAGACATGTACAGTGTATAGTAAAATGCTTTATTAAAAAAAAAATTAAATCTCTGCAACCATTGCACTTTCTTGTCCAGTTAGTAGCTTTTATATAGCTTTTCCCCACATGAGATCATACAAATCATATAAGTTATGGTATATATACAGCTTTAATTGGAACAGACCAGAAATTAGTTTTACAATTCCAGTGCATACCACTGTCATAAAATGTTATAATAATTGTAAACAGATAAAATTGACTTACTGTATCCCATAACTTCGCCACTTGGAGACTCGGCCACTTGAAAGTATTCAGGCCAGTGAGCCAGATACTGGATGTAGAATGGTAAGCCATACTGGACCTCAGTCAAAGAATTGACACTTTAACTACTATGTTTATTTTTATTTTTTAATATAGATATAAGAAATCTTTTGACATAAAAGGAATCAAAGGAATGTTTGTTTAATGACATTCCAATTCACTGTTTGTTTAGTGGCTATTAGGTGTCATATATATGTATATGGTATTCTTCAAACATGGTCTACAACATAAACCAGCTGCTACTACACAAGCTTAAATTTAAAAAAGAAGAAAAAAGGAGGAAAATTAGCAACATCTATGTCTTTTATATTAACTCTGCCACAGCACTTACTACACACCATTTGGTATACCAGTTGTAGAACACTGGTTGGAACAGGAAATAGTCTAATAGGTCCACCAATATATATAATCCACCATATCCATGCCAAAATCTATACCAGCGAGCACATCAGTGATACGGTTACTCTTGACAAAATCTATAACTAGTATAAGTGGTAATCAATAAAGTCCATCTATTTTCACTCTGACCTGAAAAACGCTTATCCCACATTACCACACATCTTCTTAAATAAAAGCAAAGGAATATTTCCAGTGATTTCCAAATATTAAGTTTAATCAGTGGTATTAAGTGTCAAACTTTTAGTATTTGTGATAAAAAGAAAGCCCTAGTGGTTCTGTGGTTAAGCTGGTGGACTTACAGCTGGTAGGTACTGGGATCAAATCTTAGTTGAGGCATGGGATTTTTAATCTTGGTATTGGGTCCAACTCAGAGTATTCTGCAAGGCTCAGTGGGTAGGTGTACTCCACTTGCACTGATCAGTGGTCCACAAATCATTTATCAAAAGTCTTGGTATGTGCAATCATGTCTGTGGGAAAGGGCAGGCCATAGGATTTCATGGAAATGATCATTACCAGTAGTGTGTCGGTACCATGTAATCAAAATCACGATACCAAAATATCATTCTCCATCATTATCATATCACTGCTGCATTATTTTGGATTACCGAAAAACAGTTTCCGATGGGTTCCCATGATCCAAAAGCAGGGAACCGAAAAAGTGTTTCCCATGAAATTTGATATCCTATGGCCTGAAGGGCATATAAAAGATGCTGCGTATCAGAAAGAATAGCTTATGTGGTGATATCAGGTTTCCTCAAAAGACCATGAGTTGCAAAACACAATATATCTGATACCTAATAGCAGCTGAATAAATAATGTGCTGGTGTGTTGTTAAACAAACCATTGTTTCCTTTTCCTTTAGAATATTCCATTCAGAGGCTATTTCAATTATATTAGAAATTAATAATGTTAAGAAGGAAAATGTTTAGTAATTCATTGCAGGATAGAATCACAGCATTTTCTACAGGCACAATATATCACACGAACTTCTGTTTGCGTGTCGGGTACGCAAAATTAAATTGATGCGAACCACAAATCGGTTACATCGTGACCTGTAAACGTTCGGAAATTTGAACTTGCAAATTTCACGATTACAGGAAGTTTATTCAGGCAGACGTACAAGTAGTCCGACAATTGTTTTTGACTGATTTTTATATTCTTGATGTGTAGCAAACCAGTAGACAACATTGTATTGCAACAGTTGTAACATGTGACCAGTCTAAAATGCTTAGTATAGATACGAGCCAAAAGTTTTAATGAAATGTGCATGGACCACTGGAGATGGCTAAATTATCTGCTGCTAATTTATCTTTATGAATATATATTGACATAATATTGGATTGCCCATAATTTTACAAATTTTGAAAATGGTTTTAATGTAAACATGTGTTACAAAAGTTTTAAAATACTAACATCACATAATGAGCTTTAAAAAGCAAACATTTTGGAACATAATAGATAAACTGAAAGTAGCATGGACAGAGTGAAAAGAAAAAAAGAAGCTGGTAGTGTTCATAAAAAAAAACATAGAAAAAAACATAGTTAACTTTCTTTTATACTTTGTTTTAGCTAAAAAAAAATAGTATTTAAAACAATTTCAACGTAACTTTGAGGTAACCTATCTGGTAACCCACAGGTTATGCAGATATAATTAACATAAACGAAATATTGAGCCCTGTTGCTGCCATACCCTTTAAAGAACTTTTACATATAGTACTGTATTGTCCCTTGTAAGGTAATAACTGTTGTGTCTCTCAAACACACATTTTAACCCCATGTTGTGTGACAAGTTAATGAAAGATGGTGCAGTTATATTGCACAACTTGAAAAAGGATACAGTTTCAGTCAATGGATCCAAATTTCTGAAGAAAAAAACACATTAATCAAAACCTTGATGTATTAAAACTTGAATGTTGTCTGTTCAGAATATTTAATTCTAATTTATAACCCAGCAACGGAACATCTTTTATAGTCATTGTCATCAACACACTTTTTTAGGATATTTACAGGTATAGTAAATTTTATTCATCATGCAAATGTTTTTTTGTGGATAGCTTAGACAAAAAAGTTAAGCATTTTGATGATCAGGAGAAAACTCAATTTTTTATATGAATTTTCACGAAAACATATTTAATTTTTTTTAAACGAGAATGAAAAAATTATATGGAACATTTTTTGTAATTATAGAATTTTTGGGTACCCAATATAATAACCATAGCAAGCACAAACTGAAATAAAAATTATATAATAAAATATTTACATCCTGGTTGTAAGACTTTACTACCATACAACAAATGAAATGTTTGTGAAATGTATTTAAAATGTATTAATTTAGGCCATTTTTCATGCATTTCATTAAAAAAGACAAAAAATTGTCAAATCACTACTGTTTTTAGCTCTATTTTGAAGCTAATAAATATAACACATTTACAATACAGTATCAAAACAATGTAAATATTTTATTCAATAATTTTTGTTGATGTGTTTGGTTGGTACATATAGTAATGAAAATTGCTGTGAAAAATTTCAAAAAATGCAAGTACCCTAATTTTTTTAAATAATTTTATTACGCAAAGATTTCTGACCAAACCCTTCTTACTTCTATCTATCATTTCAACAGAGGATTATTTTGTTATGGATGCTATTTAACTCTAACCATAATTTGAAGATAGAATGTTAATTTAAAAAAAATAATAATACACTGTCAATTAAATTATTTTTAAAGTATCCATGAAAAACCTAGTCCAAGCACTTAGACCTCATGAAATGTGTCATTTTCATCTGTTTTCTATTTTTATTTCAAGGGGTCTAAGAAGTGAATGCCATTTTCAATTTTATATATTGAACAGACTTTTGCTGTTGAATTGCTAGAAAACTGATTTGAACGATTTTGGTGGAAAACGTATAAACTATTAAAATAATGACCACTCACCTTGTAAAATCATACGAACAAAAACTTTATCCATTTTGTACGAATACACATCCTGCACAACACCTAAATAATATTTTTAATTCTTTGCGGCAACAATGGCCGTCACTTGGATGGGTCTTTATAGAAACTATAATTCTTTACAATGCGGAAACTGATTATTTTTTAAACATTATTGGTACCAGGTGACAAATCGCCTCAAGTGGACGATACCTATCAGATTCTGTATTAATCCGATAGACATTGTCCACTGGATTTGTCTCCTAGTACCAATGTTTTTTAAATAATCCGATTCCGCACTGTAACGAATTATAGCTTTTATAGCCACTTAAAAACTACAATATGGAAAATGGTGCTAAACGTTTAGACGTAGAGGCTATGCTCTGATAAAAAAAAGATGAAAATAATGCATTGCCCAAACGGCCAAGGTCTAAGTGTTTGGACTACGAAAAACCATGTGCACACTGATTGAAACAGACTATAATTTTCCAGTGAACTTTATTTATATCCCACAGTACTATAAACACTTTTCTGCATAAGTAAGTAAAGTATTGTCATTCTAATGTACGGTCATTTTCATTAAGTTAAACCTTGTTATCAAAATTACTTTACCCATTGATGCTACTTTAATGTGTCGAAAACAGGTAACAAGAAGATATAAAGTGGACTAAGCAGTAAAAATCATGAACACAACTGTAAACTTACACGTTATTAAACTTAAACAAATCATCACACGTGAATGGACGTATTGTTGTCATTTTGACAACTTTCACATCGTAATTTTAATATGTCATATTAATTAAAAATGAAATAGAAAACGTTTTCTTTTTTCCATGATTTTTCCTCCAATAACATTTTGTTTCAGAGTTATTTCCCTTGGAAGGTCACAGTTAAAAATACTCTTTACAATCTACCACATAATTTTATTATTAGTTTCACAAATAATGCGATGCATGTACCATCATTAATTATTTTTATTGTATGAGAGGTTGCAGGCCCAGGTTTAGTTTCGTGTATTTTTTTATTATTTTTTTTTAATATTTTTTTTTATAATTTGGATTTTTTTTTTAGCGTGCTTTTAATTTAGAAAATCAAGCGAATGTTTACCCATCCAAAATTTAATTTTTATGTTTGTACGTAACTTCATGTAGTTTAATTTAGTAAGTTGACTATGAATATAAATTTAAAATGCAACAATGTCCAGAATTCCTTCTAATAAGGGTTAGGTTAGCATTAACTTATTTTCATGCTTATATTTTAATTAAGGTTCAGACACACACATCTCTTGTCTGCCTGTGAATCGGTCGGTCGTCGGATCGATCCTTCTCAGTGGGCTATTTTCCGTTCCAACTAGTGCTCCACAACTGGTTTATCAAAGGCTGTGGTATGTGCAGTCCTGTCTATGGGACGGTGCATATAAAAGACACCTTGCTGCTTATCGGAAAGAGTAGCCAATGTG
>JAULBS010095314.1:0-16810 GCA_032355785.1 Symmetromphalus regularis | reverse complement strand
CGTGGCACTTCAGGTTGGGTGGTGGGTGGTGGGGCTTCAACACAGAAATTAAGTTACATGACAAATAAAAAAAAGAGCTAAAATGAATGAATAGAACAGATTTTATAATTATTACATTTTTAAAATAAAAATAAAGTATGTCCTTTGGCGGGGGGAGGGGGGGGTCTTTGGCAATTGCCCCCTTGTAAATCCGGGAGTATGTATAAAAAACTGTAATCTATTTTAAATGTTATTTTTTCGTCTTGATTGAACTTTTGGTACGCCATCTAAAATTGTTTGATTTACATGTAATCACCGTTTTAAAGATTCGTAACTGGAAGCAGTTATTTTTATTTTGAAACTCTTTGTTCTTGTTTTGGCTTTTCTTTCAAATAGACGATAAACATAGGCCTACTCTGATTTCATTTTAGAGGTAGATTATCACGGATAGGAAATGTAAGGTTTTCAAATCCACTATAACCTACCTTTAAAATGAAATCAGAGTATGTTTATAGCCATTCTACCAACGCTATAAAACGACTTTAGACTGGGAACTGTTTCAATAGGCGGAGCAAACAGGAGTGAACAGGCAAGGCATCATTATAAGCGGTCAAATATCAACAAAGAACGCTGTGACGTAAACGAGATTAATGTGTGACGTAACAGCGTCAGCGGGCCGCAAAAACCGACTCATACAGGTCAGTTGTATATCTAATTATTTTTCAATTATTTAAATGAAATCTACTAAAATAACTTTGTAGATTATGAGAATATGATTTAGGAATGTTTTTTGATGTTTTTTTTCTCCAATATCGTCTGCTAGTGTTTTACTGTACACGCTTGTACGTATGGAAAAGTAAAATGCCAACTTGTTCGAATGTCAGATAGTGCTGACGTCATGTTTGTAAACACCAATTCAAATTCCTACACGCCCTACTTACATTAAGAAGTTGATCAACGCAGATTTATAACACGGTTTTTAAAGTAAATAGCTAATCAGAATCCAGTATTTTCCAAACTCATAGTAGAATTAGAAGATAAACATACTCTGATTTCATTTTAGAGGTAGGTTATCGTGAATTTGAAACCCCTAAATGAGATTTAAAACCAAACGCTTTAGCATGGGGCTTTAAATGTCATTTAGGGGTTTCAATTCCACGATAAAGCACCTCTAAAATTAAATCAGAGTATGTTTATCTCCATTCTACCATCGCTATAAAACGACTTTATATTTGGAACTGTTTCAACAAGTTGAGCAAACAAAAGTGAACAGGCAAGGCTACCGTTACAAGCGTTCAAATGTAAACAAAGAACTCTTTGACGTAAACAAGATTAAACGTGACAGCGGAACGCAAAAGCGACTCATGCAGATCAGTCGTATATCAGTTTATTTTTCTATTATTTGAATGAAAACTACTAAAATAACTTTGTAGATAGTTAGAGTATGATTTAGGAACGTTCTGTAATGGTTCCCCCCCCCCCCCCCATATATCGTCTGCTAGTGTTTTACAGTACGCGCTTGTGTTCGAATGTCCAGTGATGGTCGTACTTCAGATGGTCTCTGGTTAATGATTCGTTATTATATTTTCATTTCTGATGGATGTTTTCTTGAAATTCTTTTTAAGTAACAGTTTTCAAATACGGATCATTTAAATGTTTAACAGATGTAAACAAACATGTTATAAAATAAAGTGGCTCATTACCGATCAAGCGTGTTTATGTTTGGTGCATAATTTTGAAAAATAGCAAAATGGTGACGTCATGTTTATAAACACCAATTCAGTTTCCTATACGCCTAATTACATTTAGAGAGTGTTTAACGCTGGTTTATAACCCGGTTTTTAAAGTAGACAGGCAATCAGAATCCAGTAATTTGCAAAGTTGTGGTAGAATGGCTGATATTCTTCTGACATGAAATGTTTTCAACAAACAACCTATAAAATGTATACATCAAAATAATGCGGATTAGTTTTCCAAATATTCTATGAACCCTGTAAAATTAACCATAGAAGATACGTTAGGTAGAAGATAGGTGTTTTATTTTGTTGTTAATTACACAATGTGGTTGTTATAGTTCACCAAAAAGTACAAAAATCACGAAACAAAATAAAATCTTGGAATGGTGTGCTTTTACTTGTAATCTTCAAAACAATTTTATTCATGTTTTGTTTTTTTTATTTCTAAAAAAAATGTTTCCCTTTATTCTCTACCTAGAACCACCCACGAAAAGACATGTTCACGGTGAATGAAAAATTATATATATATTATACATGTACATATTCACAAAAAGTATTTTTTTTTCTTTATTGCCAAAACAGTTATTCTTTTTCTCTTTGTTATCTATTCCTTCCGCCATCCCTGCCCCCATTAAAAAATAAAATAAAAAAATAAATAAATAAATAAATAAATAAATAAATAACAAAAGACACCCCAGAATAAAAAAAAATATTATAAAGTAAAGAAGAAATATTATTACTTGTTGTTCCCCTTCGTAACAACTATTATGCACTATTAGTTTATAGTAATTAAACAAAATTTAATTAAAATAAATAATTAAAAAATTACACAAAGTAAAGTAATACCAATATAGAATGGGCGTCAATCCGACTTTAACATTGTGGGGACAAACTACCGCGTGCTTCAATGTATTACAATGTACCAGTAAAATAAAGTTTGAAACCTGTTGCTTACGTCGAATTGCGTCAACAATGACGTTCGTACAAAACTGATAAAAGGGATGACTACTTGCTATTTTAAATAAATAAAGTTATTAAATATATTAGGTGGGTGTTTAAAAAAATAAAAAAATTATTACTGTATTATTATTATTTATTTTTTTATTTATAATATAACGAAAAAGAGTGGGTGACATTTATTTATTTGCACTCCGCCATTGAAAAGCGAGGGGGGCATGTCCCCACATTCCCCCCCCCCCCCACCGATCGACGCCTATGCAGTATAGTGGAGCGGCTTAGGTCGAAAACAAGTTTAAAATTAAAATTGTTCATTTGATGAAGTATGGTGGTTGTGGCTCACATATCAAGAATATAATGTTGGCATCTTCAGATTAGAACTCTTTCAAGATGGCGGCAATATTAAAAAAAAAATAAAAACCTTTCTAATATATCTCATATAAACTTTTGTAATATGTTTAGATATCGTTTCCAATAAAATAATATTGGCCAATAAATGCAAACATATTTCTAGATGTCCATCATTTTCAAAGTGACATCAATACTAAATAACAACATCTCAAGATGGTCAGGCTTTTTTCAAAATGGCGGAGTCTCTATATTTTAATAGACTGAAACTGGTTAAAATGACTATGCTAGCAATGCATTTTGTTACTGGCAATTAAACATATACTTATTAAATATCTTAACAATTGATTTTTTTCTCAAAATGGCGTCTCTTCTAAATAATTTAGAAGTAACACCATTTTGAATAATGACAGCCATCGTGAAATGTAATGATGTTTTTCTAATGACCAACGTTATTTTATCTCAGTCTAAACTTTGGTGCTTGTTCATCATTTGAACTATTTTCGACCGAAGCCGCTCCACTAACATGAAGTAGTCAAAAGTTATGTTGAATAGAGATGCTTCGTTTCTTTGTATGTTAACAATTCATTGGGTTTATTTATGGGGCATTTCATGGTTATTTTTTGTGACTGATGTGACATTTTGACACTATAAACAATGTTTCCATGAAAACGTGTACACTTTTCTCTGCATTTTGTGTTAATAGAAACCACATGAGGCATGTTTGTAACACCCAAGAACAAACATATTTTGTACTTATATTTTTGGAATAATTTACTTATTAATATGCATGACCGACTAATTTATATATGTCACGTCCGTCACGCATATAAATAAGTAAATTATTCCAAAACTATAAGTACAAAATATGTTTGTTGTTGAGTGTTACTAACATACCTTATATGGTTTTTATTAACACAAAATGTAGAGAAAAGTGTACACATGTTTTCATGGAAACATTGTTTTATAGTGTCAAAATGTCACGTCCGTCACAAAAAAATTACCATGAAATGCCCCTTATGAGAAAATCACTAGGTGAAAACGTTATACAGCTTTCGTATATCGAATAGTATGTACAATACAGGACATAGCATTGCTGTTTTGATCTGGGAAAGCATTCATGGATGACGTTGTTTGCCTGTTTAGTATTGTTCTAATTCATTCGTGTTTAAAGAATGAAATATTATTGTTAATTTTTGCCCATTCATGCATCTTCAATTTTAACGCTCCAATTTACTCAGTAGTGAATACCATCTTTATATTTGACAATTTCAAACTGTTTATTTCAATCCCAATACTAATTATCAGAAAATTATTCTTAGCCTCGATTGTTGTACGACAGGATTTGGAGCTGGGATCCACGTTTGTACATGCATAATATATGACATGCCATAAAATAATGTGAAATCATCCATATGCTAGAATCAATACACAATGTGCCGTGAATGTGTGACGGATGTGTTCCAGTGAAACAAAATGTAGGTTTGACATTTAAGCTGACAAGTCTGATGGGACTTTATTTCAACATAAAATGTTAAAGGTCCGTGGCAAGCATACATTTAAAGCATGTACTGTACCAAACATAAAACATATATCATAATTAACAGACTGACGGAACAATTCTAGAACAAATCAATATAAACCTGACTACGCCCACGGATCAGGTGTAGACAATATGTAATGTATTTTCAACGTAATAAAATATGTGCTGGAAATTCCGTCTAATATTTAACTATATCCAGTTATTGATGGTACCAACATTCGTATTACGTTTTCTCTTCCAGCTGATCGAATGACAAAAACAAAACACCAAAATAAAACACACGCAATTTGATTGGCAAAGACCTAACGTTCTTCAGCAAAACACAGACAACAAACGTTATTTTCTTAACATCATTTATTTGCAAACAAATAGTGGAGACATATTCGACATTGCGTATGCGATTTGACGGCAGACCGAGTATAATTCGTCGTGGAGCTGGTATATGACGAAAGTGGCTGTGCGTATGTATTTGCAGACACCACCTAATTGGATCCTGCTTTAATACGTTCTACATCGCGTGACCGCCGACATGACTGACGAGTTGCTATCCTTATTGCATTTAACGCAGGCAATGTTGTATTTTGAACCGGGCTACGTCAACTGTGCTAGTGTTACGTTTTAGCAGGCTGGTTTACGATAATGCCTAGCAGGGTCACGCTTTTGTTATACCGGATTCAACCGGTCTTTCATTCTTGTAAAATATATTGCGTGATTTGTTCGGAGTCAAAATCAGTGGAGGTTTGAGGCAATCATTTCAGTGAATAGAAGGGTAAACAAATTTTTATTTCTTGTATCGTGAAAATACATTATAAATAAGCATGTGCTATAAGTCTTTGAGCTGTCTAATCAATTAATACATTTAATGATTACTCATTCTGCTTAATACCCTTTATAAAATTATGTTATGGATAGGTGTAATAAGCTTAAGTATAGAACACAGGTAACATTAAAAAAAAAAAAAAAAAAAATACATTAAGTATTGCGAGGTGGTCTTTTTTAAGGTTCCAAATTGAAACGACAAAAACACTTTCTATAATTCTCTGTATAAGTCAGACAGGAAAATCAAATCCATAGCGGAATATTCACTCTCACAGCGTCAGGTGTTCACTCGTGTCCGTGGAACCGTTGACCAATATAGTTCATAAAAACCCAGGCTACTTACTGCGCCATTTATACGAACAAATTGTTGGTGATATCATGTTTAAAAATATTATCCAATCGGATCGCTCGTTTTATTAGCCCGATCGGTATATTTCCGTTCATTTTAGATTATGGTACACAAAACCCCGAGGTAATTCATGGGGACGTTAAAAATTATAAGTGTCGCCTCATTTTAAAAGTTATAGATAATTCATCGTGTCAATACTTTTTTTCATGATTCATTATTTACATCGAAAATGTGAAGGCCGATGCATTGAAAACCGAATTGTGATTGGATGCTTCTCATGAGGAAAAGCATCCAATCAAAAACATTTCTCGGCCCGGATTTTTATAAACTATGTTGGTCAGGGGGCCCACGGACTTGAGTGGAAGCAGGACCCCTGACGTGAGGAGGCGGAATATTAAGACAACGCCATCATTTTTGGAAGTATCTAAGTCTCTTGGTGTTGATATAGTACAGCTGATGATACTTAATTAAATCAAAGTACATGTACTATGAATCGTTTTTCATAGAATTGTTTTAGTTATGATCCCGTCTAATAAACTAATATATTTGTGTTCATGACTATTTTAGATTAAATTCTCTTGTTCTGTATCCAAAAAACAAAACAAGAAAAACAAACATTTGGTAACACTTTCAGTTGAAGTACGTTTTCTCTGTAGAATCTATTTATGATTTTCGGTTTGGCGTCACTGTTCTGGAATGGCAATATTGGAGTTTTATACAATATATCATCAGCAGACACTCACAGATTATTCATTTTGATCTATTTTTATTGTTTAGATGTTACTGATTATATATTAGCATTATCCAGTGCCATAAACTCTGATTAGTGGTATGAAATGGCCCTGTTTCAATTAGTTTTGCTCATAAATCGCTTCAGTTCGAAATGAGCTCTAAGGCTAATAGCTTCTTAATCATCAAATATTGTAAGTAGAGTTACCAAAATTGACCAAATGTTTCTTCTTCTTCTTCTTCTAATAATAATAATAATAATATAATGAAAGAGTACATAATTAGTGGAACACGTGCTCTAATCAGGAACATCAAACAATAACCCGATAGTGGTGATGACAATCAAGTGTCTTTCGTATCGTAAAAGACAAAGTTTAGCTTTTTTGCCATATATAAAAAACATTAATTAATCAATCCATAGGAAATGGGGATTCCGGAGAGCACGTGCCCCACTCCCTCCATTTGTGATACTTTTATTACACATTTATGTTTGCCATTGTAACCAAAATCTGATATATAGAGTTTGTACCCGATTCGTACCCACCACCCCTCCTATACACACTGCCAGTCGTTTTTATACAATTTTTAATAATAAATTATCAAATCATGTTAGTAGGTAGCAACTATTCAAAGCTGGAGGTGAAATATTTAAATTTAAAGTAATAAAATGTTAAACAATATTTTTCAAAAGATCACTTAAATATATACCAGAAAGTGAGCTCTCCACTAAATCATTGCCTTTTCTTTCTGTTTACAGCTGCTGGTCTTTATTGTTTGAGTCAGAAAGATGTGAGGAGCTTTACCTTTCTTCACAGACTTCACTCTTTTGTACAGTGATTCAGTGCGTCAATAAATAATGATAATTAAAGTCTCTTTATTTCTTTTAGATTCATAGGGGTACGAACAAAAAACAAAAAAAAACAAAAAAACATCCGCTAAGTGTGTGAATCAGCGGAGCAGTTTACACACACATTTGCGGATGTTTTTTTTTGTTTATTCCCAGATGAATCTAAAAGAAATAAGAGACGATCCATATAATTAAATTTGGGACATACATTTTTAATAATTACACAAAGAAGTTCATATTTTATTTTATTTTGGGAAAGTATTGCAAAATAATGCTCAAGAATACTAAAGAAGAAATATTTTTAAATGACTTACTAGTTTATGACGTTGAAATGTTAATAAGGCCAGCGAGAAGAAAGTCGCCCAGTCTAAATATAGTTTGTAAATTCAGTTGTTAAAAAGAAGTTCCATGACGACGTCATTTTACGTTCATCGAGAAATGAACGAACCTCGTTGCTAACGGCTTGTCCAATAAGACGCCTTTAAACTGTAATGATTGTAATAGAAATTTAATTATAAATAAATCATTCGAACATTAACATCAAACAACAGCTGTTTGACTATTAATTTAAAGGACAGTTCAATTTTTAAATTTAAAACAGTTTGGGTTTTTAAAATAATAATTCTAGCAATTTGTGGTGTTAAGCAGACATTTTTATTACAATAACATGAAAATACTTTGAGTAAATTAGTGTTAAAAATATTTATCTACTTGTTTTATGCTTGTACCACTATGACATATTGTAAACATTATAAGTATTACCTTTAAAGAATCAGAAAAAAAAGAAGAAAAAAACCAACCGTTTAGGAAGTGTAATGTTCTGAATACTGAGTACAATACACCAACCATGATAAATTGTAATAACAGGATCTGTGGTTTTAGAGCTGTTGTCTAATATATTTTCACTTGTTACAAAATAAGAAAAAGTATAGATATTGTAATTTAAAAAATCTACTACATATCCTCCATTCTTTGTGAAATTTGAAATCCTGGATGTGGGCTCACACAGAATATATATTAAGGTATTGTTTTTGTTTTTCTTCCACTGTTATATGACCGCGGAAACACAAACCACAACCACAATAAATACATTCTGGCATACTATGTCATAGCTTTCTGTCAAGTGACATTTCTTAGCTAGATATCTTGCTGTTGCATCACCTAGTAAACTTTGTTTTTGGGGACATGCATATTCGTGAATAGATGGTTGAAAAGTGGTACAAAATAGTCGATAGTGCTAAACAGTAGCGTTTTCCGATGATGGCCGATGTTGAATATTCACTTGATAATGAGCGCCCATATCGAAAATAATGTTTAATATACACGTTTCATGATGTAGTCGTCAGTTATGCTTACGTCATAATAAATGAACGAGGGCTTAGGGAAAAAAAAGTGCGCTAAAGTAATATACTTAAATACCTGTTCTTTTGTTAGCGTACACATGCACTTCGATAATCAAAAATTTAAAAAGAAGCTTTATAATACAAAATATAAATGTTTAACGCGATCAAGCTTGTTTGTGTGGTGTGAATGCACCGGTGTTCACATTCACCTGAGTTCATAATACTAACAAAGCTAAAAAATATCTCTCAATCTAATATGTGTGTACAAGTCTAGTCGCGTATCTCCACTTGCTGCTCTGTTAATTCATTTTAGTCTGCCATTGTAACTGGTTTTTTATTATATCGGTTACGCTTCTATTAGGCCGTATACCTCGCTGTAACTTTGTCTGCATAGTCCGTGATTAATAACAAATAGGTCAATGACAGACGTCAATATGCTTCAACTTGTTCAGTAATAAGTATTATTTGCTTTAAAACTGATTTTCTTTATGTAATTTCAGTAATAAGCTGACATAACCAAATGCTATTTTTGATTCATGTTTTTCTTCGTTCTTCAACATCTTTTAATTTTTTTGTTATATCTTTAGTATTTTAATGACAATGAAGTTGCTGCATGGATGACTATCTTTATCTCATCGAAAGAAGATTCGTGTGTTTTGTATTCTTGTATTTGACGGTTATTCTATTTTAATTGAAAGGTAATCTAGCAGAGCCTGGACGAAATAGAAGTGTTTGAATGGAATCAACATCTACCAGTATACGCTGATTGACGTCACTACCATCACGTCCACAAACTTAACACCTCTATGATTGAACTAGTTCTCATAATCAATCATTTTTGTTTTACAGCCAAGCACGAACAACGTCAAAGTAGGAAGTAAGGTAAGCGTTATGTTTAAAATAACTTAACATAATTGTGTGAGCCCCATTGATAATATTGCGGTATAGGACTCACTAAGTAAAGTGAGTGATCAAAATATGATCACATATCATTTCTCACTTCCTGTTACCTTTCACCCCTTCATATTAATTCTCGCTTCCCATTACCGATCACCCTCTTCATATAAATTATCTCTTCCCGTTACCTATCACCCACTTCACATTAATTCTCACTTACCATTATCTGTCGCCCTCTTCTTATTAATTCTCATTATGTTAATGCAATCAAGAAAGACAGTGTTTTCAAGAAATGTTCAGACGATCGACCCCATATGTTTAGATGCCGTCTGTTTCAGTGTCCAGCCAATGTAACCTTTATTTATCCGTGCCACACTCGTGATCTCAGTCTGTAAACCTAGCAGTCTTCTAATCCGTTCACTCACATAACTGTATCAACCACCTCCATAACTAGTGTACATCTCTGTACATATATTACATACATACATACATACATACATACATACATACATACATACATACATACATACATAGACTCTTCTATACGCACTAACTATGGCTGCTGGAAGTAGACTAGTTTAGCTGATGGTTTCAGTTGCCCTTTAATAATACCAAAACACCTACATGAACACAATTTAAGGCGATCAAGCTAATTCTGCTGATGTCTACACGAAAGCCATTTGTGGCATTTAGAGACGATGGCGGAATCATTTCAATTGTATTCAACCTTATTTTATGCTATTTAAAATAAACACATTTTTAATTTAAATTTAGATTTATATCTATGATAATTATTTTAATTAACATTGATAATTTATTCATGTATACACGTATTTGTTTATAGATTACAGATATGATATGTTTATATTTAATATTTATAATGATTTTACTTTAAGCGTATATAATTAACGTTCATAATAAATAAGGTTTTACTAAGTGCATGTGTGTGCGTGTGTGCGTGTGTTTATGCGTGTATGAAAGTCCAGCACTTTTATCAACTGATGTAGAACCAGCAGGGTCACTTTATTCTACTAGTACAGTTACTATTTAAATACACGCACGCACGCACACACACACATGCACGTACGCGCACACACACCACAATAAATACATCAACAAGTAGCTAATATCAGTTTATAATGGGATATTGATGTAAATAGCTGGCAGTAAAGTTTTGTAAGTGGATAAGATTTTAAATTTAGATTTCCTGAAACGCGGATTCTTGCCATGTTAATGGAAAAAAAACCCAAAAAAACTAGCCATTTTTTAAACTGTCACTTCTAATTAATTAACAACAGCAACAACGTGCATCTTCTGTTTTGTTTTTATAAAAGCAGTAACATCATATACTTTCGTAAATACCCCCTACCCGCTGGGTGTTTAGGGTATTTCTGAAATGCACGGGCATCATTGTTCTTCCAGTTATTTCTGCAAAGCATTGGCATCATATATGATCAGCCATCACTACACTGCTACTGGTCTGTAAGGTGCAGATTTAAGCATGTAGACACCAATTGTGTGATATAAATGGCCAAGTCATCCTCACAACGTCAGAGGTCACTCCGGTCACTCCGAGTCCGTTTGGACCCTTGACCAATATAGTTCATAAAAACCTGGGCCAAGAAAACATATTTTGATTGGAAGCGTCGTATCATGAGAAGATTGGAAGCATCCAATAACAATTCGGCTTTCAATGCATCAGCCTTCACCTTATCGATGTAAATAATGGATGACGGAAGGGAGATAAAAATGAACGGAAGTACAGCGGTTATCAATTTGGAAGTACGTCAGTTTCAAAGGTAATATCATATAAAAGGTAATGCAAAATAATGACAGTTGCCTTCTTTGTAAGGAATTGTTACCAAAGAACAGGTGCTTTATATTCAGTGATAGTTTCAATGTGAAAAAGCAACTTCACGAAGTGTTGGGGAATTTTCCACAAGAACATGACAGTTGCCGATCTAGCTTATAAAACGAGCGATTTGATTGGATAATATTTTTAAGTATGATATCACCAAAAATGTTTTCGTATTGATGGCGCGGTTAGCAGCCCGAGTTTTTATGAGCTATATTGGTCAGGGGTCCAAACGGACTCTGAATGACCCCTGACGTTGTGAGGATGGGTAGTATTCAGCCAAACTGTTACATGAATTAACTGGGGTTTTATTATTATATTTGAATGTCCCTTTTTTTATTTTGAACAGTGTATTTCAATATGCAATGCATTTTTCATGAAATAAACGGAAATATAATGTATATGCTTTGGAACCCAATCAGTGGTTTTAATTGAAACCCCCCAACCACCACCCCCCATCCCTAAACCTGCTGATTAGTACAACTTAACAAAAAAGGTAACAAAACAGGCGCGGATGCAAGATTTCTGAAAGGGGGGTTCCAAATGAGATGGGGTGAATAAGTGGGTAATAAATGATTAATTTTCAAGTCCTTTCACTCGGAAAATATATATTTTTTTAATAAAATCGAGAAAACAGAGGGGTCAGGACCTCCTGAACACCCCCTCCCCCATCCCTTCTGGATCCGCTACTGCAACATACAGAGTCTGTTTTCACTATGTAATGCTGTAATGAGAGGAACCTGCCATTTGCACGCTGAAATTCAATGACGTCACAGAAGATGTATTACAACCTGTCGGAATTCAATGACGTCACAGATAATGTAAAGATATATAAACAATTTACGAAACGAAAGTACGATTCACACGGTTTATTTTACTCATTCTGATATTAAACAGAATACCACGTGACCAAACAAAAAAACAACATGTTTAATTCATGTACCAAATATACAAACATTTTCAAAGCTATATACAGTTAATATAACGAATACCGTACTTCCTTAGTAACAACTGAACTTGGCTATAACAACTATGATGGTGCACCTTTAAATAAGTTTTGATAATGGGGTATTTTTGAAAGTAGACTGCACTTTTAAAAATTGTTTTCAGTTTCGACGTTTCAGTAGAGAAAATTAAAACAAATCTTTTATCAGTGATAAAATAAGATTAGTAGTGGTGGAAGTTAACAACTTACTTGCTGGCACAAAAAATAACATGGCATTAACAAGTTAACACAATGACGTAAAACAAACGTTCAGCGAATATTAAAAGCAACTTAAAACATATCCGTCGTGTCTATTGATGTCAGTCGGACAGAACGTGTGCTATAAATAGCAACAAATTCAACCTGATTATATTAGGCCAAACAAAACAATACTTTTGGTTCGGGTCACATGGATGATGAAAATTAGGGTAGGTAGGCATAACATTTTTAAAAAAAAACTAATTTATCTTTTTTTCTGAAGGATAATTTTTTTTTTTCACCAATCTGTGTCAGCATTACTGTAAATGATCTTCCATGGTTGACGATGTTTACGAGATCCATGACAATACTTTTCTTTTCGGGAAAAAATATTTTAACAGCCATTTTGACGGAGTACGATCGGAGACGGAAACGTACAATTTTTTTTTTTTTCTCACCTTTATAGCATTGTCAGTAGTAGCATTTTATGGGCTCTGGGAAAATTAATACGGTCGGTAGGGTGACCCGAAGCAAGGTTTTTTTTTTATTTGGCTTTATTAATCGTAGTTTTCTTCTTTCTTTCATAAAAACACAAACAGCGAGGATTAAGAAAGCAACATTAAAGTGCTAAGTTATATCCGGTGTATTATCCCTACATTTGTAGTACCCAATGAGCTCTTGAGGCGTCGTTAAATAAAACAAACAACGGAAGTAGTATTTTTTAAACTGCCTTATTCACAGACACGCTGGTGTAAACACGATCAATTCTGCCAGAGATCCCCAAAATAATGTTTTAAACAAATACTATTTTTATACATATGAAAACTGATAACACTATTTATAGGACATTTTTCGTAATGGGATGACGTAACACCCCTCCCCCACCCCGACACTCTTTCCCCTGGAATTCGGCCTCAATACCTCCCAACTATTTATATAATAATTATAATAACTATTAGTAAGATGTTAATAATTTGACGATCCGGAAAAAACCGAAAACATTTATAATAAAACAATATTTAACAAAAAATTGTAATAAATAAATAAAACAAATAAATAACAGATACACAAATTGGATTTTTCTTTGAAACGGACGAAATCAAGTTTGTTACGAAATGAAGAAATATGCAGTGTAAGTGAATAAATTACATCACTTAGAAAGTTTACTGTCTTGTGTTCTTAGCAACTGTTAACTACTGCGAACAGTTTTCTTGAAGTGCACATAATTAGACGTGATATTCATACTGTTTCAGCCGAGGCTTTTTGACACCACAACTGCAAACTGTTCATTTAATTTCTAGACTCTGAACAATTAACATAATGGTATATTTTAAAGTTTGTAATAAAATTAATTTCCATAAACTGACATCATTACCTAAAGATTTGTAGTTTATTAAACATGTTTTATTTTATTGTCGTGAAAACGCTCTTTGATTGTGTATGTCAGGGGTGGAAAACTTCTTATAATGTAAACCATAAGATGTTTAAAACACACCTCTGACAAATATGTTTATTCGTTGTTTCATACGAATGCAATTAATGCAGGTTACTTTCACTTTCAACCAGTGTGATAAAAGACCAGGAGCGGATCCAGAAACTCCATTTAGGGGCTCCTGAAGAATCCTTGGATTCTTTAACATTAACAAAACAAAAAAATAATAATAATTCTTAAGTAATCACAAAATTTTGGGGTGGGCCACCGCCCCCCTTAATCCGCCACTGCAGACTATTTCATTAGTTTAACAAACTGCAGTATTGTGTTTCCAGACATGTTTATTGATATTTCACAAATAATTAAAAAATGTTTTCTTCTATAGAGAATGTCCAAACAAACGTTCATCACAATCACACACTCTGTTACACGAACGAATAGTCGACCGTACCGCCCAGAGTCATGCTTACAGGGAAACTGATTTCAGAAAACGTCACAATCATTTTAATATATGAATATGTGTCTTGTCATTATTTACACAGAGAAACCGGCTTGTCCATCCATCACTAGACTAAAATGTTAATTAATGTCTTCTATATCACAATCTCATTCTAATATCGGAAGCTTCCTATTTCCTTTTTCAGTTCTTCCAACTCTGGGATTGGTCTGTACTGCTGGTTCAAGTTGAGTATCTGAAATATACGTCATTCAACTGTTTAGTATTACGTCATTCAACTGTTTAGTATTAGGTCATTCAAATGTTTAGTATTACGTCATTCTACTGGTTACTATTACATCATTCAACTGTTTAGTATTACCTCATTCAACTGTTTAGTATTACGTCATTCTACCGTTTACCATTACGTCATTCAAATGTTTGATATTACGTCATTCAAATGTTTAGTATTAAGTAATTCAACTATTTAGTATTACGTCATATAACTAGTTGTATTACGTAAAATACATCATTATGGGTTCGAGTGGGAAGCAAAAATAAAATTCTTACTGATAATCTAAACTATGTTGTCATATCATATGAATAATAATAGCTTATTACCATTAGATATTACACATCTTACATAAATTATTATAATTTAATTATTCACCTTTATGTCTTGGTCTGGCTTCATCAATTCCCAGGGCTGGTATTCTCTTTTCTTGTTTATTCTGTCAAACAGAAAATTGTCAAAATCAACAAAACGCTTACATTCAAGTTAAGAAAACATGTTAAAAAAAAGGAAAGTTTGTTTTATTTAACGATCCTTCTCAGTGGACCCATTTGCAGTTTGGGCTATTTTCCATTCCAACCAGTGGTCCACAGAGTGAACTCCATCACGTTTTTATGAATTATTTGTGCTGGGCATGGACAACTATATAAATTTTATCAAATGAAAATTACACCTTAGGCAGATATATCTGTACACTATGTTAGTATTTTGATAGAAATTAAGAAAGAAATATATACTGTTTTTCACAGGTGAATGTATAGCGGTTAAAACATGCTGTTAAACAAATATATAACAATAATAATAAATAAATAAATATAAAAAGTAATTGAAGTTTATTTTTCTATTTTCTTTGATAACTACACCGAGTACTCACATAACATCAGTCTTGATGTAGAGGCCGTAGAGGATGGAGGCAACACCAAACCCAAGTGCCAGACTTATGAAAGACGCCAAAGGCTTCAACTAAAGTGATAAAAAGAAAAAAAATTCAATAAAATCAATTCATAAATAGAAAATATAATCTTTAAAATATAAAACTGAGGAATGTACTTTTAAATTATAAATACTGGAGAAGTTTTGATTAACATTATAAATCTCGAGGAAAATTGTTTTAATCAACATAAGTCAAGAAAGTTTTTTTAAATATCTAAATTTCCTGATCCTCCTTTAAAATTTAAATTCTGAGAAAATTTCTTCAAATTCTAAATTTCAGCAAAATTTATTTAGAACTGAAACTCGGCGACGTTAATTCTGTTGGAACTTGATAAAATAATTATGTTGGTGTATCATTGTTTTGCCCAAGTCACTTATTTACCAATGTCCGTGAGTTTGACGTCACTATAGCATATGGATTTATTAATAATCTGCTATTAACGACATCACAGTAATCATGACGTAATAATGACATCACAAGGTAAATGGATTTTTTTTTTTTTTTTTCTCTTCTCTAGAGCATATTGATTTATTAATCATTGGCTATTGGATATCACACTTTTAATTTCTATAAGTAGTGTGAATCTGACGGCAGCGGGTTTTGAATCACTCTCTTCCGCTTCAGAGTCTATGTTGCACCACTAGACCGCCCAGACTCACATTTCTATTCAGTGTTTTATCTGTTTGACCTATTTACAACCTGTAACCAAGTAAACACATAAATGCTGTATATT
Organism: Symmetromphalus regularis; assembly: GCA_032355785.1. Classification (NCBI taxonomy): domain Eukaryota; kingdom Metazoa; phylum Mollusca; class Gastropoda; order Neomphalida; family Neomphalidae; genus Symmetromphalus; species Symmetromphalus regularis. Next base: position 398 of record JAULBS010095314.1, on the reverse strand, counting down.
TTCTCATATTCTATTTTTAGACGTAACTATAGAGCACGTTTGGCACAGCACTGCTTATAGAAATATTGCAGTACTGCGGTTTCCCGGCATGCAATAGCCTGTGGTGGTTACATGAATAGCAATTTAATGTAGGCCATACATACAAGTTATTTGTTCTGTTTGACCGATATTCAGAACGAGGTCGACTATTTTCGTATTCCTACTCCGATGAATAAATAAAGCAGCGAAAATCTACTCCCAGTTTAGTCATGTATCCATCATGCGCGCTTCCATGGAGGGGGGGCGCCCCCGATGTACGCCCACCCTCGAATACTTTTCAGGCAATCAACATTTTTCTTATAAAACCCTAAGCGACATTACTTCACATGCCCTATATTTTTAGCGTCACAGCAGTTGCG